>JAJJMB010007966.1:280933-312455 GCA_023531105.1 Papaver atlanticum | reverse complement strand
GAGAAGGCAAACACGTTTAAATATCTCATAAGTCTGTGTTTGTAGTGTTCGATAAATTACTGAATATTAATAGTTGGATCAATATTCGAGCAACTGAGCAAGTATTGCTCATTCGATAAGTTACTAAATATTGATAGTTGAATCAATATTCGTGCATTTGAGCAAGTATTGCTAATTCGGTAAATTACTGAATATTGATAGTTGAATCAATATTCGAGCATTTGAGCAAGTATGGCTCATTCGATGATTTATTGGTAGCATGACCAAATAAAATATTAATTAAAATATTGGTAGCTGGACCGAATATTATATATTAATCCCAGATGTTGATTGCTGGATCAACATAGAATTATTAGTGTTTGAACTCACTCAGAATTATGATTTACGGAGCATTTGTTCGAAACCCTAATTTTGATCAATTACTGATAATTGATGATTTACTGAAAATAGGTCAATGAGTGTAGGAGGGACCGGATACATGGGATGATGAACGACCATGTAGCGCCCAAGTGCTCGAGTGAGCATGCACCAAAGTCCTTTGTTGACCAGTTGGTGAAAGAATGATCAACGATGATTTAATCCTTAAATAGTACTCGTGCGAGCGTTAGGTAGTAAAACCTAGCTATGGAGAGATGAGGGACCGACCAAGAGGTCATGGGACCGTCCCTTGGTGGTCGTAGGACCATCTGACGGTCGATTGAGCAAATCCCAAGTTGGTTGGAGAGAGTTTAGACCCAATACGAACAATTGATAGCAAATTAGGTCAAAATTATGAAGATGTGTGGGACCGTCTCATTGCAAGCCTTAGGGCCGGCCTTGGTCGATCAAGGTAGCATGCCCGTGTCACCATGATGTCCGTGTCTCAGTCCTGAGAGTTTTGGAATTTTCTGGTGCGTGTTCGAGCAATATTTCGGATTTTCAGAAAAGTTTGATCTTGACTAAAACTCTCAATTTTGCTCGAATGATCGAGCGGAATTTTGCTCGTGCGACCAATATTTTGAAAATATTAAAATAATAATATTTTAATACTTGACGTGAGTGGCCTAGTTGGTCATGTGACCGTTTGACTTTTGGCTTTTTCGTGGTTTGAGCAATATTTGAGAAAATATTGAAAAACTAGGGTTTTCGCTCAAACGATGGAGTTCCATGAGATGATTGAAATAATAATATGAGAAAATAAGGGATTGTGAGGTGTGGAATCGTCCACAGCTAGAGCATGGTCGGCCGGCTAGGTGGCCCGGTCCCGTGACACCTTTCCCTATTTTTGTTCGATGAAAGTATGGAAAACTAAGAGTTTCGCTCTAACGAGGGAGTTTGCTCAAATGAGGGAGTTTCTATGAGATGAGGGAAAAATAAATTAAAATAAAATAAAATAACGAGATAGGGGACCGGACACGGCGGCACGGTCGACCGTCCGGTAGGCCCGGTCCCACGCCTCTTGTTTATTTTATTTTATATTATTTTCCTCTATAAGTTGCTCGTTCGTGCATATTTTCGAACGTTCGGGTGCTCGTTCGTGCACTATTGTCAAGTACACTTGCACCGTTTTCTCGGGGCTTTCTCGGTGATGGCCCAGGCGCCCGTTTGTTGAGTAATTATTACTAATTCATGAAATTCGGCTGAGAATGATTCATGAAACGGAGTAATAAAATAAGTTGAGTATCTATTACTAATCCATGAATCCAGTATGGGAATTCAGGGAACGGAGTAATGAGATATAGTGGTTATCTATTACTAATCCATGAAATCCAGCCGGGGGATACAGGGAACGGAATAATGAGATATAATAGATTATTTTCTAGGAATTCAGTGGATAAATGTCACGGTAGAATTAATCTATTTGCAGAATCGAGATATGAGATAATTGAAGCATCATATTCGTTCTTGGGATGTATAGTCAGGGAACAACGATCGGTGTGACGTCATGAAGGCGTTAAGCTCTCTAACAAACAATTATGTCTAGGGAACCTCCCAATCATCAAGATATTCTATACACGGTCTCTCTACATAGTCAGGGAACAACGTACAGCGTGACGTCCTAAAGGCGTTAAGCTCTCTAACAAACAATTATGTCTATAGAACCGCCCAATCATTAAGATTCTATGTAGAGGTGATGATGAAATGTGTGAAGCATCGAACGCTCAGCCGGGGAGGCCTTTCGAGGAACATATTCATCATAGCTCTGAGAGGAATGTTCGCTCAGTCAGAGATCGTGAAACGGTTCACGGATCGTAAAGTATGAATCGTCACATGCATTCCTGAAGCCGGGTCATAAACATGCAGTATCATAATTTTATGATTTTAGCCCTTGTCGAAAATCCACCATCAACATTACCGGACTTATATTCCATAAGAACAGCCTAGGAATATCAATCACCTCACAATAATCTTAATCGTATGGTAGCGAAACAAGATATTGTGGAATCACAAACGATGAGACGAATAAGTTTGTGACTACTTTTTATCTTGCCTATCGGAGATTAAATCTCGTGCCAATCTTAAAAAAGATAGTACTCAAGCACGATAGAAACAGAAAGATCAGATCACACAACTACAGAGAAAAAAGTTGGGTCTGGCTTCACAATCCTAATGAAGTCTTTAAGTCGTTAACATACAGGGTTTCGTGAAAAACCTAAGGTTAAAGGAGAATCGAATCTAGCTTATACAACTAGTATCACACATGAGGTGTAGGGATTAGTTTTCCCAGTTGCTAGAGTTCTCCTTTATATAGTTTTCAAATCAGGGTTTGCAATCTAAGTTACCTTGGTAACAAAGCATTCAATATTCACCGTTAGATGAAAACCTGATTAGATTCAAGCTAATATCTTTCAACCGTTAGATCGAACTTATATTGTTATACACAAATGAAATGTACCCCCATTTAGGTTTAGTAACCGTACCTAAACGTGTACACCATGTTGGCTCAACCGTAGTTAATCGAGGTTAACTATATAAGCACTCTCATATCAACCTTATTCATCTTAACCATAACTAGTTCAAACGACTCAAATGAAACTAGTTAAAGAGTTGTTCAATTGTTATATTCTCATATAAGTATACAAGAACACAATTGAAGCAAAATCGGTTTGATTCACTCGAATCAATTCATGAACATTATAGCCACGGTTTGCAAAGAATTCATTCCTTAATATATAAATGTATTAGTTCATGAGCCAACCGATTTTAGAACTTTAACCACTCAAGTATGCAAACGGGTACGCATACTTAAGTAGCCGGTCTGAGTTTGGGTTTGCCAGTATGCAAACGGGTACGCATACTTAGTACACTTCCAAATCCCAGCAGAAATTCCTGGACCTATACCTTACGCAAGTATGCGTACCGGTATGTGTACTTGATACACCGAATTTCACAACTACAAGTACGCATACGGGTATGCATACTTTAGTTCCGGTCATGGATCACAAACATGCAAGAATGCACATTATGTTTATAATCCAATGATGGTTAAGTATTCTAAACTCTTATTTCAATCATTGAAACTTTCTTAGAGGATGACAATAGCCATTTTCACACAATATTAGCATCAAAGCAATTTTCAAGTTATTGAAATAATCATAACGAAACATTCTAAGTCTACACCAAATGATTGTGTCACACAAACCATGTAAGATGTTACTCGGCGATTTTCACATGATCATCTTTTGACTTTCGTCAAGAATATAAGATGAACTTGGTTGAAGCGAAAGCTTACCAACACATATTCCAAGAAATATGTAAGCGAGTTAAACTCAGCACGAAATCTCAGATGTGTATAATTGACAACTATATAGTAATACGACTTTTGTCTCAATATTGGAGATAGAGTAGAAATAGAATTTCCAAGTGATAGATGAGTTTTAGTCTCCACATACCTTTTGTTGATGAAGTTCCACAAGCTCGCCTTAGTAGTTCTTCGTCTTCAATTGATGAACGCCGTGAAGTCTAATGCTCAACTACATAATCTATCCTAGTCAGAGACATTACTATAAGTAGACTATAAGATAACTTGTGTGATTGACTATGGATACAAGATCGAGACAATACAACAACGAAGTATGATTACTTGATAATAGGTTCGGACTTAACCAAACACTATAGGATTGCTATCAAGTAATTAGGAATTAACGTTTGTGTATTTTACTTCTAATTATAATAAAAACAATTATAATTGCGGAAATAGAAAAGTAAAAGACACAGCAAGATTTTGTTAACGAGGAAACCGCAAATGCAGAAAAACCCCGGGACCTTGTCCAGAATTGAATACTCTCAGAATTAAGCCACTATACAAAATCTAAACCAACTTCGTACAGTTGAGACCAAGCAACTAAACCTATAGTTCACCTAGTTTCTTCAGTATCCCCGCGCTTCCGACATTCGATAAGTGCACGCACTGGAACAATTCCTTTGGTTCTTATTCCAAATAGTAAAGGAACAACAAATCTGTTCGGTAAAAACTCTATTCAATCTCAGTGATATGAGTTTGACAAAGGCTCTTCTGTTTACTCCAATAAACTCCTTTGTCGGGTTCTAGATCTATCTATTCAACAACTACCAAAGTAGCCGTGTTTAGACTAAGCAATCAACCAATATAGAGTCTATCAAGATACTATATAGTGATGCTGATCTACGCAACTAATCAATCAAATCTATCAAAGATAAACCGATTATAGTCGGATCCCAACCGATCAAGTTTTGTGCACACCAAAGATTATGAAACCAATAAGAAATCTTCTTTGTCTTCAAATCTTCTTAGATCTTCAATAAACACCTGAACACCACAACTTGAATCTCTTGTGATCAATCACACACAGAACGGAGTCTGTTAACAATGGATTCTCACAAGACGTCTTTAGATTTACAAACAGTTCCAAAGATCCCGTCGACACTTCGATCTAGTTTGAGTGAATCTTATATCAGAAGAGAAGATTCTCAAGAATAAACAAACTAGGTGCAATCAAAGTTCAACAATCGTTAGTCAATCAAATCAATCGAAAACTAATAACACTGCGATTATCTAGTTTCCCACCAACGGTACTCGTACAGCTTCTTGATCCCAAAGAAGTCTTTAAACGAGCGGTCGTAAGAGATTTCGCCTAATTAGGTTACTTTCCTCTCCGAATAGACGGCTCCACCAGTAACAACACAACAAGGTAGTTTTGCTGGCTCTTAGGATTAGGTTGCTCGAAATGCAAACTTAGGTATTTATAGACCAAGGATGTTTGGACACCAAAGAATTTCCAAAACCGAAAATTCTCAAGATATGCAATAAATGACCAAATCGGTTTTCATAATTCCTGGAAATGCTCTGTCCAATATCTTCCGAAATCTCACTAGAAAATCTCCAATTAGTAAATGCACATTACCAATTTTTATTCTCCAGAGATATGCGTTTAATTGCTGGTAATTAAAAGCATATAAAATTAATAACCTTAATTAAAAGATTCTTAATTTATTTCGGTCAGGGATCTCCTTGAGTTATTAAGGAATATCTTTGAACAATAAAAGATAAGAATTACTGAACGTGTTCAAAGTATGTCGACATCTTTTTCTTTGTAAATCCTTTTTCATATTTACAATCTTGGAACCGATTTACCACACTTCCAAACGAGTTTAGAATTGGTTCATCTGATTTCCAAGAACTATGTGATTGATCAAATATCAAATCAACAATCATGGGTTTACGGTTCTACCAAACACAAAGATCGGTTTTACCTCCATATGGTTACTGGGACCGGTTACATCAGTTACCAGGATCGGTTACATCAATTACCAGGACCGGTTACCATATTCTCATGGTATTACTTGTGATCGGTCACACCAGTTACTAGGATCGGTTACACCAATTACCAGGACCGGTTACACCAATTACCAGGATCGATTACACAACTCTTTTGTGATCGGTCACACCAATTACTAGGATCGGTTACACCAATTACTAGGATCGGTCACACCAATTACAAATATCGATCATACCATCTTAGGTGATTACTTAGGATCGGTTAAACTAATAAAATTCATACCAATACATAAGTCAGGCACTGTGAATAGTTTTACCAACATACATAACAGATTATGATCGGTTCTACTAATCCACACATATTGGTAATCCAAAGATATGCAATGAATAACAATACCAATAAGCCTAGCGATTTCCCTTTCGATTCACAAAACAAGTTTATGAATGTACTTCCTTTAAACAAATGCAAGCATTGTTTCCTAGGATGAAATCTTCACCTTTACCCATACACATAATCACAATAGCATTCAAACGATTATGTCAATGTCTTTTATACGAAGTTCAAAAGATAAGCGTTATACTTTATGACGGATCAGAAAATCTGGTCTTCAAGCGAACCGGGTTTCGACCCTCTTAGCAAACTCCGACTCTCCGATACGCCACTCTAGTAACCGGACCTTCAAATTCTTCTGAGCAATTCTGAGATCCTGCTGAACAGAAATCTCATTGGTCTCCAGGTTAGAATTCTATAAGCATATGTCCCATACCATAATACTCATAAAATTCCACAAGAGTTCCAATTTCCAAAAAATAAGATTCGGCCAGTTGCCATTTCAAATAATTCATATAGCCAGTTGTCAATTCAAATAATTCATGTGGCCAGTTGTCAGATGGCCAATTGCCAATTCAAATAGTTCATATGGCCAGTTGCCAATTCAATAATTCATATGGCCAGTTGCCAATTCAAATATTCATGTGGCCAGTTGCCATCGTTTTACAGTGATGCCATTGGACAGTTGCCAATGGTGAAGGATGGTCAGTTGCCATCGTTTTACTGAGACGCCATTGGCCAGTTGCCAATGGTGAAGGATTGTAATCATCTCGAAATAGATGGTATGAACTGCAAAGCCGCAACCAACCATTTTCAGACAATATGAACAACCTTGCGGAATTGTGCTAAACCGCATAACGGCTGCCTACGTACCCTCTCCATTGCTCGAAGGGATCCAGCACGACCATAGTTCGTCATCTTTGGTTTAGATAGTATGAACCACCCACGATGGTAGCTAGCAACTATCTCTCACTAGATGATATGAACTACCCCATTTAGGTAGTAACCATCTCTTAAAACGGATAGTATGAATTGCGTGGCAACAACTATCCCTAACTTACCACGTCACCAACAGTTATCTTAGCAAATGCCAGTTAATGGCAAAACGTCAACATTATGTACATGTACTCGTACCTTCCACTAAAATATTTACAATATTCTGTTCTATAAAATATAATGTATTTACATTTCTATATTAGCATCTCATTTCACTGTGTACACAATGAATTCAAAAGATCTACTACTTTACCCACTTAATTTAAAATGAGAGTATAACATGTAAGCTTAATTCATTTCTGAGACCACTAAGGTAATCCGAGGATTGAAATGGAGAGAAAAGTAATCGAATAATACCAATTATTCTCGCATAGCAGTACCCTACAGTCCGTACCGGTTACACCACAATGAAACTTCAGATGTTAAACTAAAGCATTTCAACTCAAGAATAAGCATAGCAAAGATATGATTTACAACCTCATTGTCTCTAAGGATTAATAAAATCCAAGTGAATCTGACCAATAATGAATCCATGCAAAATCTTAACTTTAAATTTGGTAGCAATACGCGAGAATGGAGGGAAAAATCCCATAATACGGAACATATAGATTCGAAGCCATCAATCTAATTTCATATTACGTAAAACGAGAACTCTTATCCACTAGGAGATGAACAACAAATGATACCATTATGAAATTATAATTTAGTGGTTATTAATCTGAAGCTAGTCCGGACCCTAGCTAAAATGGGCGGACATTGCCATTTCACTAGCCTGACAGCCTAATGGTCATACAGACACTTCAACAAACACATTATAGGTACCCAAAAATTATCCACATTTCCCAAAATGAAATTCACCACTTACAGCCATCAAAATCCACAATGCACTATGAATTTGTAGGAACTGAATGCACATCAACCCCTACCAAATACCCAATCTAACAGCACGTAAAATGGAACATGGGCATTCATTGGTGTAAGATAATTCTTAATATATGGGATGACATACATATATGAGTTGATAAAGAAACATACTACTCTTAAGACCAGTTTAGGAGCGTACTAATTTGTCTTGCATAAATTCTCATCGAAATCAGACCCATACAAACAAACCAATGAAAAACGATACACATAGGTCAGTCCCCAATAATTTTATGTTATGCAACCTATATAACAGAAATGATATATATTGATAATTTCCATTAGAGTGGCAAAGAAAATGCTTAAAATAAAATAAAGGTGTCCCAATCACCAGCAAAGTATACTGGTACAGATAGAGTCCATAATATCAAATGAAGGGTGCAATTTCAAAATTAATTCCAAAGCTAGCAATGTCTGGCTTCTTGTAAAGTGCGCATATTCTCACTAGGGTGCCGCAATTTTCTAAAAATATACCTTTCTATCCACATGTCCAACCCAGCTAATCTAGTTGAGTTCATTTTCATGAAACAGGGTCAACTACGGTAGTCTTTGATAACAAAACAAGGAAAAACAACACATAGTCTAACTTAGCTACAGCAAGAGTAGATATGTATTTTGTCATACACCGAACTTAATTAGATGTTCAATACTAAGTTTACCATTTCTAAAAGGCACTGGACACATACACATTCAAATTAACTCCACACTATAAATTAATTACTATCATGGAGTATATACTTGTTCAAATATAAAATGTAAATCATATTTAGTGGACTAAATTTCAACCATGAGTCCATACGTGGATCAAACCAATAAGTGAAACGTATAGCTCATTCATTTTACCTTTTAATTGTCTGCACTACTACCTAATGTATCTTTACAAATTAAGGAAACAGAAGGAACAAGATTGCAAACTACAAGCATGCTTCATTAGGACCATAATGTATACAACCTCCAGTCTACAAGATGTGGAGATTACAGAACATGCACGTCTCTACGGCCGGCAGACCTAGGGTCTGAGGTTAGCAAGCTTAGAATAGTCTAAATTTTCATTTGAATAGATTAAGGAAAACAGGGAGTACTCTTAATACAGTTTCTTTCACAAGATAGATACCTGTTTATAACATTTTTGACTAAAAGTGAACAATTTATATGATCAAAATAGCAGGTCAGGCCACAACAGTTCATATACTAGAATTTCCCCCAAACTAGGATACAACCTTACTTCAACATTACAGTTAATAACTTTCCAGTGATACTAAATTAATCAATGATACAGATCAACACTAGAAAGTAAGAAATTTTAATAACACTTAAACTGAAAACAAATTTTGGTTGCGAAGTAAAAGCATACCTTCATGGAATGCCAATTAATATATATATAGCAAATTACGTCATGAAGCTAACAGGCATATATGAGCAACAAGAATGCATTTCCCTTTGATCTGATATATTTCTAAAAAAAATAGAAGTAAGCAGAGAATACCATAAGAGTTTTTACCCCTTCTTCTTTTCTTTCAGGCTTTCTCCCAAACATCTGGTGTGCGGTTATGTTGGTGTCGAGAGGTATGATTTTCCTGGTTGTGTTAAGCACCTCCTAGAGATTCTAGACTGCGAATTCACTTTCTAAAAAGAACCCAAGTTCCAGTATCATTTCAGGATGCTAAAACAATCAAAATTTAAGACATGCATATCCTAAAACAAACAGTAACACCACACCAAGACTCTGTTCAAAGCCAAACTTATCGGCACTCAAAATCACCAACAAAATCAAGATACTTTCCCACTCCTTATTGACTTGGGATTCTTCTCATTAAACTCCAAAATAGAACACCCATAATCCATGGCTGCAATTCCAGTTCTTTAACTGGTAATCATCACCAGAAATTCCAGCCATCACTTGAACCCAAAATAATTAGTCACTGGAGTTCAAAAACCAATCATATGTCTTCACATATATTTCCAAAGAATCCTAGATTTTTCACCAGAACACACAAGATCAGTTTCCCCTTCTACTTTTCCCTTCCTTATTTCCCACCCTAGAGGAAAAGAAAAGAGGAAAATAAGACCCAGAAGAGTTGGTATCCAAAACACCAAACACGCGTACAAAAACGAGAAGAGTAAACTCAATGTGTAGACGCGTGGCTAGCTACATGTATAGCTATTTAGGCACCCAACAATTTAAGATGAGGCAGGCTTTCTATTTGGGTACTCAGGTTTATTGTTTGGGGCAACTTAAAAGTGTTAAAGGCATTGATTCCTAGAACTTTAGGCAATTTGAATGTATAATTAAGTTAATGGGTTCACTTAAACCCGAGAAAAATGGACGTACTGTTACATACTTCGTATTATAATTCCTTAATACTATGTCTAACTAGAGTATAATCATTCACATCTTCTCAGTTATGTTTTCAATATAGCACGACTTGAAAGATACGTTAGGAATGAAACAGTTCAAGTCAAAATATTACTAACCTCAAAAGGAAGGATGATGTCATCGATGTAGCTCTTTACTTCTTCACATTCTTCAAGTCTTCGAGTAATACTTGTATGTCTCATTTCCTAGTCTTTCTAGTTTAACCTATACGAAGTTGACTCTAGTACATAATCAAGTGACTCTTTAAATGAGTTTTGATTCACTAAAATATGACAACCAAACTTGACATACCAACGCTTGGTGGGTTCAACCGAGCAATGCTCTAACACTTATAGTTTTGATCACTAACATTGACAAACAAGCTTGAGATAGCAACGCTTGCGAGTTCGACCGAGCAGTGCTCTAACAGATATATTTCCATTGATTGAGTCTGACTGTCTAGTTGAATCTCTTGGAAATATATTGAAGTTAGTCCATACAGATTGACTAAACGAAATATTGGGTGTGGTTGTTAGACCCCCGCTTTTTCAATTGGTATCAGAGCAGGCAAACACGTTTAAAGACCTTATAAGTCTGTGTTTGTAGCAATATGACTCTATGGATAGTAGTGTTATCTCTGACAATGCACCACAAGTTCAGAAACATTCTGATTTGGTTCAAAGCCTTGTTTCTCATGAGAAATCTCTCACGTCTTCTCCATTGTCTAAAACTGTGTATAACTGGGAAAACGCCTAGATGAACAGTTGGATGATATTTCAGATGAAAGTGATTCAGATGAGGGACAAGATGTTGATGAGGAAGTCTCACAATATATCAAGCTTTTTTACCATCTCATAAAGAAAAATAAGTCAACATCTTGCTTGGCTGAATTTCTGACTCCTCTTTGTCTAGAAAACAATAAATTTAGAAAATTCTTTAAGGGATACGATTGTGGTTATAATCTCTTACAATCTCTTCTTAAAGATCGTGAAGAAGATGTCCGTTCAAAAAACTCTGAATGTGATAATCTTCGTCGAAATCTCTTTATGTTGAAAGAAAGACTTGCAGAATGAAGCAAGATATGACTCAACAAAACTGTTTTAGTGACAGAGAAATCGGCTTTCTCGCCAGAGAAAAAAATTTGGAGGCTGATCTAACTGCTGCTCTTGATAAGGTCAAATCACTGGAAGAGAATCTGAAAATATTCAATACTAGCTCTACAAATTATCCACTATGCTGGGAGCATGTAAAGAACATCGTGATACACGTGATCTGGGCTATAAAGGAATAGACGCTCCAAGTGCTAGTAAGATTAATTTTATCAGTGCTAATGACAATTTCCTAAGTGAAAATTTCACTGATAGCAAAAGTGAAAAACTACCTTCAGCAGCAGATATTTCTGAAAACAAATATTGTCAACCTTCAAAAACAGCTCATTTGAGAACAGTCAAAAACATTCCCTTCAACTGTTATTATTGTGGAAACAAAGGTCACCTTGAAAGGAGATGTCATTTTCGATTGCGGAATGAAAAACTTCATAACATTCTTATCTGGATGTCTAAAGAAGTAATCAAACCTGCTTCTCATTATGCTTGTGTTAAAGGTCAGTTCCACAATCAAGAAAAGTGCTGTGATGGGCCAATTCTTGGTTGTAAATATGACACTAATTCTGTTTACAACTGTAAAGAGAACAATGTTATATGGATGACTGACAAAATAGATAGCTCTGTGATGAGAAAAACATTTCGGAGAAAGAAAAAAATCTCAAACTCCTCTTCTCTCACTAAAGAAAGTCTTGAATCTAAAGTGTCTGTTCCCAAATACATTCACATCAATAATCGTGTTTCGGAGCTCAAGACCAGTATCAATATACTCAAGCGCAGTATCAAGAAGGCGAAAAAAGCAGCCGGGTCAGGTATTTCCAGTCCTTCTCCTATTAATTCTCTTGAGAGAACTTGTGATTTTTCTGATGTCAGTCAAGAAAGAAAAAGGGAAAATGTCAATACCCTTGATGAGCTATATGCTTGTCAAACCACAACATGACCACCTTTTTATGTGTGTCCTCTCTGAGACCATGTGAGGATGCACATATTTCACGAGAAGCGAGTCTCTTCTTGTCTAGTGGTCTATGTTGTATTTTTTTTGGTTTATTAATAATATGATCATCTCACTGTTAAGCCATGCTCCAGTCATTTGTTACACTATGTAACATAAGTTATCAATGTTTCTTGAGGAAAATTCTTTGTAAAACTTTTGTTTGCTCTTCCCAAATGACAGTTGAATTGTTGGCCATCAACTATTATCTTGTACTCTATTTTGAGCAAAGATATTTTGTCATATGTTTAGAAAGTGTCTTTGATTTTTATCAAAACCCTCTTCTAAATATAGGCTCCATTGACCGCTTTGTTTTTGAACCTGGTTCATAACCACGAGTATACGTGCACCAGACCCCTTACCGAACATATACGAGTAATCCTAGTTTTTTTTTATGAAAGTCTCTTTTATATATATCATGAACTTCTTTCTCTGATATATACTCGTTCCGTAACGTCAAAGATTTCTCTTGAGAGATTATGGTGTGCACAATGGGTGGATGCAAAAAGGAAGACAATGTTGAAGGAGGAAATGTAATTGAGTTTCACGAAAAACTTCTCTCCATAACCTGCTTTCATGCAGTCGATCATGAAAAAGATCTTCCAGTTCAGTTATCATCGCAATTAGTTGGAAATCTTCTTAGATATATTGAGATTGTACGTGGACAACTTGAAATTGCAACAAAGAATCTCGTTTTTTTGAAATCTGAGTTGAAGAAGGCAACTGATGAACTTGCTTGTGTCCGTTCCATGGTTGCTGATTATGTCTAAAAGATTTATTTTGTCTAGGAAACTTCTTATGAGAATTTATTCTCGTGTTTTAAGAAGGATAACTAGGGTTTTATATAGCAATTATTGTGATTACACATAGCTATTGCCAACGATTTTCATCTTGCAATGTTTTTAGATTTATTTATTTAAATTCTAAAGTTTATTTGGAAGATGATTTTGCAGTATTAATCTTTATTGGTTTTATATATTGCAAAAATAATTTTATGGGATATGAGTGTTTATGTCCGTGAACTATGATTGTCCCATATATGTCAAAATCTAAGTCTATTATATGTCTTTATGCAAATATTGATGGAAAATAGAATGAGATTTTGATAAAGATTAAGTCTATGGTGTCATTATGCGAATATTGATGAAAATATAATGAATCTTTGTATATTTCGCAGTATTGATCTTTCCATGATCCACTTATATGTGAAAGTATTGTGCGGCTCCGTAAGTTCTCTTATGTTGAGCATTTCTGATTGAATTAATCATGGGTTCTCTTGTGGTTAATTTAATTGAGTTTTCTGGATACAAATTCATGCTTCATGTAATTTGTTAATGTCCAAAGAAATCCTTATTTTCTTGTAAAAGTAAGGTCGCTCTTGTTGTTCTTTCGGGAATGACATTTTATGGGGGAGAGTTCTTAATTGAACTTGTGCTTAATTTCCAAATCTTTGTGGGGAGTGCGGTTGTGGAATATTATAGGAGTTATCTTGTATCTTTATAAACTCCTTGATGAATACACTAAGTTTCGACTATGTGAAATCATTGAAACAAAGTTGATATGTTCTCTTTTAGTCATGAAGTATCTCTATGAGAGTTTCATTATGATCCAGCTAATTTTCGTACCTTTGCCAATTTATATTGACAAAAAGGGGGAGAATTATTGTGTAGTTCACACTACAAATACATATGGTTTACGGATCATTATGTAAGGGGGAGTGGTTTTCATTGTGAGATGAAGTATTGACTAATGGGGAGTATTCTCATAAGTTGGTAAATACTATGGATCTTCAACAACAAATGTGCTGAAGCGTTCATAGGCATAACCATGCGTAAGAACTTGAAGAATGGATAATTCAAGCCAATATTGAAGATTCAGCATTTCTCGGTCGAACTCACAAGTTTTACTCTCTCAAGCTAATGTTAGATGTGCAAAATTAAATATTGATTTTTAGTCTACTAAACTCAAGTCTTGGACTAAGATTAGAGCATGGTAGTTGAGTATCACATATCACAGAATACACTCGAAGATTGAAAACTGGAGAATAAACGAAGACATTTGTGAGAACTTCATAAACAAAGAGGTATGCGAAGACTGACTTATCCTATATACTAATTACATCTATCATTATATCTTATGAGACTATGTCGTATGATTTTAGTAGATTTAATATTACAAAGAAGAAATTTCGTGTTCAAGCTTTTCTTTTTTAACATCTCGAAATATTATCCGAGCAATGGATGTTCATAGATCTTTAGCAATCTTAGTTAGAACAATTTATTATTCACAAACTATTTTTGTTTAAATTGATCTTTGGAAATTTTCCCAAGCAAACAGTCCACGAACTGTTTAGGGTATGCATACTTGGTATGTATACTATAAAGCTATTGGGAATGCTTATGAATTAAATATGAGAACAAACACACGAACTGCTTGGAGGTACGCATACCCATTATGCCAAGTCGATCTAACTTCGCGAATTACCTTTGATCTGACTTCGGGAACTGCCAAAAGGTACGCATACCTGTTAGAGCACTGCTCGGTCGAACTCGCAAGCGTTGCTATCTCAAGCTTGTTTATCAAGTTTAGTTTCCAAAACTATAAGTCTTGATTTCTAGTCTACTTATAGCTAAGTCTCGGATTAGGATAGAAAGTGTAGTTGAGCATTAGACTTCACGGCGTTCATCAATTGAATACAAAAAACTACTAAGGGGAGCTTGTGGAACTTCATCAACAAAAGGTATGTGGAGACTTGAACTCATCTATCGCTCAAAAGTCTATCTACTCTATCTCCTATTTGAAACAAAAGTCGTATAGCTATATAGACTTCGATTATACACATTTGATATTTCGAGTTGAGTTTAACTCGCTTACATATTTCTCGAAATATGTGTTGGTAAGCTTTCGCTTTAACCAAGTTCATCTTATATTCTTGACGAAAGTCAAAAGATGATCATGTGAAAATCGCCTGGTAATATCTTACATGATTTGTGTGGGACTGTCATTTGATGTAGACTCGGTATGTTTTGTATTGATCATTCGATCACTTGAAAATTGCTTTGAAGCTAATAGTTTGTGTGAGACAGCTATTGTCGTCTTCCGAGAATGTTTCAATGATTGAAATTGGAGTTTAAAAAGAATAACCATGATTGGATATAGCACAGTATGCATACTTTTATGTTAACTGTTGTAAGTTATTCCAAGTCCGGGAACCATGGTATGCATACCCGTATGCGTACTGATTGGTTTAATGGAAGTCCGTGAACTTAGTATGCATACCGGTATGCATACTGGCGTGAGTTTCAAGTTTCAGGATTTAACTGAGTTTGGAAGGTATGCGTACCCGTTCGCGTACTAGCAAACCCAAACTTAGTCCGGCCACTTAAGGATGCGTATCCGTTTGCATACTTGAGTGGGTTATATTCTAAAATCGGTTTGTTCATGAACTAATACATTTATATATTAAAGAATGCAATCTTTTGCAAACCGTGGCTATAATGTTCATGAATTGATTCGAGTGAATCAAAATCGATTTTGCTTCAATTGTGTCTTGTATACTTCTATGAGAATATAAACAATTGGACAACTTTAGAACTAGTTTCATTTGACTCATTTGAACTAGTTATGGTTAAGATGAATAAGGTTGATATGAAAGTCTTCATATGGCTAACTTCGGTTAACTATTGTTGAGCCAACAAGGTGTACACATTTAGGTACGGTTACTCATATCTAAATGAATTCACTTTTCATTTGTGTGTAACAAGCTAAGTTCGTTCTAACAGTTGAAAGATATTAGCTTGAGTCTAATCAGGTTTTCATCTAACGGTGAATATTGAATGCTTTGTTACCAAGGTAACATTGATTGCAAACCCTGATTTGAAGACTATATAAGGGAGAACTCTAGAAACTGGGAAACCTAATCCCCACACCTCTAATGTGATACTAGTTGCGACTAGAGTCGATTCTCCTTTAACCTTAGGCTTTTCCAAAACCCTGTAGGTTAACGACTTTATTGGGATTGTGAAGCCAGACCCAACTATTTTCTCTGTAGTTGGGTGTTCTGATCTTGATGTTTCATATCGTGATTGAGTACTATCTTCTCTAAGATTTGCTCGAGATTTAATCTCCGATAGGAAAGATCAAAAGTAGTCACAAACATCTTCGTCTCATCGTTTGTGATTCCATAATATTTTGTTTCGATACAATATGATTAAGATTATTGTGAGGTGATTGATATTACTAGGCTGTTCTTCGGGAATATAAGTCCGGTGTATCAATTGGTTCCTGTTCACCTTGATTTATCAAAAGACGGAACAAAACTTCTAGGTATTTCTGTGGATTTCTGTGGGAGACAGATTTATCTATTCAATAGACTTTTCTGTGTAAGACAGATTGGTTTATCAAGTCTTCGACTTTGGGTCGTAGCAACTCTTAGTTATGGGTGAGATCAGCTAAGGGAATCAAGTGCACAGTCCTGCTGGGATTCAGAGGCGTAAGGAACGTGACTGTACCTTGATCAGTGTGAGATTGGTTAGGGCTCAATTACATTCCAGTCCAAAGTTAACTTGTAGTAGGCTAGTGTCTGTAGCGGCTTAATACAGTATGGTGTTCAAATCTGGACTAGGTCCCGGGGTTTTTCTGCATTTGCGGTTTCCTCGTTAACAAAAATTTTGGTGTTTGTGTTATTTCTTTTCCGCATTATATTTGTTTATATAATTGAAATATCATAGGTTGTGCGTAAGTTCAATCAGTTTGTGAATCCGACCTTTGGGTTGTTGATTAAATTTATTGATACTTGGATATTGGTTTTTGATACCGTCCAAGTTATTTCTTATATTCAATCGGGCTCGCAAATTCCTATTTGTTTGATTGCAGATTGAATTGAGAAATTGAGATATAACTCTTGGATATACTTTTCTTAAGATTGAGTCTGACTGTCTAGTTGATTCTCTTGAAAGTATATTGGAGTTTTTCCATACAGATTGCCGAAACGAAATATTGGGTGAGGTTGTTAGACCCCCGTTTTTTCAATACCCGGTATGCATACCTTTTTGATTTGACATCGTGAACTTCCAAGAGTACACATAGCCAGTATGCACACCTTGTTGAACTAATTTGGAAATTTCAAAGAGTATGAATACTTAGTATGCATTCCTGGTCAATTCGACCATGTTCTTGAGCTTAAGAAGGAAAAAGTACATGAATTTCCTAAGGCTAAGCATACTCGTTGTATACCTTGACCATCGCTATAGTTTGCCTTTATATGTTTTCCGTATACAATTCTAAGAAAACTTTATTCATAAATTATCTTTCGGCTTTTGGATTATGGTTTAGTCTTGAGTGTTATTGAATATCGTAATTTGCTTGTATGTTCACGGGCTTACTTGGCGTTTATGGACTATCATTGTGCATGGTTCCATATTGTACGAACCAAAATGCATATTTTTCTATTTAATTTCAAGGAAATCTTTTCGCACGCTTACATGAATTCCTAACTACGAATTTCATCTTGAAAATGCGGGGGTACCAAAATACACCACCACTTTTTTTAAGCAATCTGTATGGACAAACTCAATACAACTCCGAGAGTTAAACTCAATCAAGGAATAGTATCTAGAGTTATGTCTCTCTCTCTCTCTCATACGATTAGAACGTTTACAGAAACAAAACCATGAACCTAATCACAAAGATATAACTTCGACGGTACCAAAGACCAATGTCCAAGAATCAATCAAGTCGTATCCAACAAACTAGGTCGGATGTATCTACTATGATTGATCAATGTACAACCATCGATATTTCAATTATAAAGGTAAACAATATAATACGGAAAAATAAATAACACAGACACCAGAAGTTTTGTTAACGAGGAAACTGCAAATGCAGAAAATCCCCGGGACCTAGTCCAGATTGAACACCAAACTTTATTAAGCCGCTACAGAGACTAGCCTACTACCAATTAATTTCGGACTGGAATGTAGTTGAGACCTAAAAGGTATCCCAACGATTAAGGTACAACCGCGCTCCTTAAGCCACTTGAATACCGGCAGGACTAATAGACACATTTTTGTGTCTAAGTTGTCCTCAATTTTCTATATTATTGGTGCTCGAATTTGTACTTATTATTGTGTTTTACGTGTTTGTAGGTATTTTTGGGAAATAAACATTTTTGGAAAAATCAGCTCGAAAAATTACCCGGAGCACCCCCCGGGGGACATTTGCTAAGCGGACTCCCTATTCGGATAAGGGGCACCCAGCTGATAAGGGACACCCACCTGTTATTCACACCTCCACTCTGGATACGGGCTGACCTCCTCCTTCATCGTTTGAAAGTTTGAATTGGCGGGAAAATATGCAGTCAAGAGGCAGAGTTTTGGGTTCGCATTTTGGACAAGAGTGAAGGAGGCTCAATGGCTGAGATTTGTTTGGTTGACTTGATTGGTATTAACATGAATGGTATGGTTTATCTTGTCGGATAAAATTGGCTAGATTCTCGCGTGGAAGAAGACAAGGTATCTCGGGTTTTGGATAGTTTATTCCGAGTTCTGAGTGTGTGATCGAGAGGTTTTCGTGTGCCTGATGCATATTTGACCACTTCTGGATGATGACTAGATGTATTGGGAGTATTTTGGCACGATAAAATAGCGTGAGGAGTTAAATCTGGGAAGAAAATATTCCCGATAATATTTTCTTTCACTACCGAGTAATGGAAGATTTATTGGAGTTATGGAGGAGTATTATCGGTACTGTGAGGCTATATAAGGTGTGGAGGAGTAGTAGAGCAGGACAGAGAGAATTGGGAGAAGTTTAGAGCATCACAGAGCCGGAAAAATCAGTTGCAGGAAAATTATTTCCTACTGATGAAGTAAAGAACGAAGAACATTAGACGCTTCAGAACTATCGTTTAGCTACAGTGACAGTGACAGTGACACCTTCTTTGTATCGTTCTATGTAACAGTGGATTTGTAATAATATAAGTGTTACAAACCCGGTTTTAATCATTTTTCATCCCTTTTTCATTATTTGTGAACACCTTTTGAGCAATGAAATCATATTTTGAGTGTGTTTCCATGATAAGGTGTTAAACCCAATCTCTGGGGAGACGGAGGAAGCCACTCTTTCAATAATTATGTGGTAAAATTTATGTAAATTAATTTATGCGATTCTTTTATGATTACTTGCACCGAACGAAAATTGAGTAAATGATTTTTATTAATTAGTTGTGTTTTCTCTTGATGGGGGTATGCTTAGTTTAGGGCTTTTGATTCTTCATGCTTGCGATTAACAATTGATGTTTTGAAAATCTAAGATAGGCAATAATTTAGAATCACAATTTCTTTTGATTGGAGCTATATTGTCTAGAATTGCATGATAAAAATTAATATTAAATCACATAAATATTGGTGAGTGGTGGAATCCTTAGCCTCAGTACTCTCAAACATTTTTCACATCAACTTTTATTTGCTTTAGGCTTAAAATTTTAAATTTAAAATCACAATCTTCACAAGTTTTGAAACAAACCCTTATTTACTACTGTATAAAATATCATCAAGGACTCCACGCAATTGATTCCCTTAGCTGACGTCTCACCAACTAAGAGTTGCTTCAACTCAATTGAAGACTTTGAACCAATCTTCCTCCCACAGATTAATCCTTAATGTGATTTCCTTTCACAATCAAATAGTTTGATCAAAGGTGATGGAAATCGATAGCAATAGACAAAGTCTAGCTAACCTCAAAATCCGTACTTATGCAACCCGAAGTGCAACCAAGATTATTATTCACCTCACAAGTATAAAACCTGTGGAATCAACAAAGTTTGAGACGAATAGAACTTTGATGATTTCTATCTATCTTGATCAAATGAGCATCTCAACAATCGATCAAGATCAGGATACACAAGTTATCAAGGAAAGATAACTGGACCTGGCTTCACGAATCCCCATGAAGTCTTTGTAGTCACTAAACCCTAAAAGGGTTAGGAAGAGGACAACTCTAGATACAACTAGGACAAAACAAAAAGTAGTGTCGGGATTTAAAGATCCCAGTTGCTTGAAGTTCCCCTTTTATAGACATTCAAACCATAGGTTGATTTAGGTTTAAGCTAAGATAGCTTTGGAACCAAGCAAACAATATCCACCATTAAATGAATCTTTGAATTTGATTTACATAAGTGTACAAAGATTATGTTCAACGTGGTTAGCCGAAACTAGCCGATTTGAACTTAAAAGCTTAATACTCATTTTATGAACATATAAGACATTATCCTTGAGTCACAATCATGTGATAAAATAAGTCTAGTGTTTTTAGAGAATTAATCAAATGCTAATTATCTCGTAGAAATAATTTAATCACACTTGAAGATAATCGGCATGATTAGTAAATGCACAAAGTACAAATACCATAGCCGTTCATGACTCAGGTCAGTCAGAGTACGTGTACCGGTCTGTAAACATTTAACAAAACCAAGTTCCGGAGTTGACAGAACTATTTAAATATGCGTAACGATTTGGAAACCTTAAGATTATAACCGGTTCCGGAGTTCACAGAACTATTTTGGTTTGCATACCGGTATGGGTACTAAACCGAGTTCGGGAACACATAACTATTTTGGTATGTGTACCAGTTTGGATATTAATCCCGGTTCCATAACCAAAGTTCAAAAATGGTTTCATACGAGTATTCATACCGATTCGGTTCACGAGTTGAACAGATTTTTCATATGATACACATACGAATATGCGTACCACAAATTTATAAGTCATTATATAGCTACTCCGCTACGTGTACGAGTACATGTAATACGGGTTCGGACTTATAATAGTTTTCCAAGTTTGTAAGACTGATAACACTGACTTGTGTCCGAATCTATAGTAGTTATATATTTCTCTCTTAATCGATTCGATACATTCCTGAATAACATCAATGACACATATCATTATTCCGGGCTATTTTCGAATGATAAAACTTGAATCATGATTTTGATTCCGAACAATAAATTGTCCTTAACCGAAATTCATCAAGTATGAATTAATTTTCATTAAGCTTAGTCATTATATTTCGAGAACTAATTATTAAGATAACTTGACTCGAAATTCTTGTCTATGCATAATAGTCTAATTAGTTATGCGACATCGTCATAATGATAGAAAAGTGAATATAACTTGAGAAATAGGTGGTTCCGTCTTCACTTACCTTTTGTTGATGAAGTTCTCCAAAATCTTCGGTTGATCTTTTCCTTCAAACGGTAGAAAGCAATGATGACTGTCATGGTCATCTGTTTCTCAACTATATTTCTATCCTAGTCTGAGACTTTACTAAATCTTGACAACTAAATTTGACAACAAGCTTGATATAGCAACACTTGTGAGTTCGACCAAGCAATGCTCTAACAATCTCCCACTTTGACAATTTTAGTGACAAAACTCTCAATACAAATGGATAAAAAATAAAGTTTTGAAAACTCCTCAAATCCATCATGTCTTGATTTCCTTAGCTTCTTCAACTCCCTGAACTCTTCGTAATTTCAAGCTGCAATGGTTATGAACGTGTTCAACTCAACATCATTGTTGTTGAAGAACTGATTCCATAGCGATAACAACTTTGAAAACAAATATTCTCAAACGTCGTTATACATAAACATAGTATTAGAGCATAGCTCGGTTGAACTCACTAAGCGTTGGTATATCAAGTTTGGTTGTCATATTTTAGTGTGTAAAAACTCATCTAAAGTCGCTTAATTATATACTAGAGTCAACTTCGTTTAGGATAGACTAGAAAGTCTAGGAATGTTGAGACATACAAGTATTACTCCGAAGACCTGAAGAATGTGAAGAAGTAACGAACTATAACGACGACATCATCCTTCCACTTGAGGTTAGTAATATTGACTTGAATTGTTTCATTCCTAATGTATCTTTCAAGTCGTGGTATATTGACAAACTCAATACAACTCCGAGAGTTAAACTCAATCAAGGAATAATATCTAGAGTTATATCTCTCTCTCTTGTGATTAGAACGTTTACAGAAACAAATCTGTGAACCTAATCACAAAGAGATTACTTGGACAGTACCAAAGACCAATGTCCAAGAATCAATCAAGTCGTATCCAACAAACTAGGTCGGATGTCTCTACTATGATTGATCAATGCACAACCTTTGATATTTCAATTATAAAGATAAACAATATAATGCGGAAAAAGAAATAACACAAACGCCAGAATTTTTGTTAACGAGGAAACCGCAAATGCAGAAAAACCTCAGGACTTAGTCCAGATTGATCACCAAACTGCATTAAGCCGCTACAGACACTAGCCTACTACCAATAAACTTCGGACTGAAATGTAGTTGAGTCGTAAAAGGTATTCCACTGATTAAGGTACAGTCACGCTCCTTACGCCTATTGAATCCCAACAGGACTACGCGGAATTGATTCCCTTAGCTGACGTCATACCAACTAAGAGTTGCTTCAACTCAAGTGAAGACTTTGAACCAATCTGCCTCCCACAGATTAATCCTATATATGATTTCCTTTTATAAACAAATATTTTGATCAAAGGTGATGGAAATCGATAGCAATAAACAAAGTCTAGCTAACCTCAAAATTCAGACTTATGCAACCCGAAGTGTAGCCTAAATTATTATTCACCTCACAAGTAGGGCTGCACAAAACCGAACCGGAACCATGAACCTAATCGAAACCGTTGGATTATAAAACGAACCGAAGTGAAACCGAATTCCTAGAGTTTAATCGTGGTTGTCAGTTTTAGGAAATCGACAGTGTTGGTTTCAGTTTCGGTTGTTGCCCAAAACCGAACCGAAAAAAACGTGAAAACCGAATGTTATATCACTGACTAATTATAGCCATCGATGTTGATATTAGTTAATCTTAGCCATCAGAATTAGGTTTATTAGTCTCATCTTTTTCTTTTTCTTTCCAACATAACAGAATCCTTCTTCTTTCTATTTCACTCTTCGGCTGCTACTGCTTCTCTTCTACGCACAAAGATTCACCACCATCACTAGATTCATCGCCACCTTCTTCTTCTTCTTCATCATCTTAGAATCCACTAAGTAATCACAAATCTACCATGCAAGGTTCCAAATCAGCACCCTTGTAAGTTAATCTTTGATTTTCAGTGATGTTCTTTCTTTGTTTTCTTGTTTCTACACATGGGTTTTCATTAAGTTTAGGAATTGAGGTTAATATGTGGGATAATTTGGTGTTTCATTGAATTGATTTACTTATTTTATATGTTTGATATTCAGGATTCAGTGGTTGAACTAAGGATCTGTGCTCTCAATTATTTTAAGGGTTTCTCTCGATTTTGAAACTAATTGTTGTAATTGGTAACCTATCATTTAAGAGATCTGCATTCAAGAGGTCTGAGAAGCGATTGGGTTTTATTTTAGGTTGGTTAGGTTTTGTATATTGAGGTTTTAAATTTTATTTGAGGAATTGAATACATCAGGTTTTGTTGGTGTTAATAAATTTGTCTTTGTTAATTGCAGTAAGCATTAGAGATTCTTGGCAATTGATATTTGCATGTTTGGTGGTTCATTACAGTAATTATGTTCTTATCTGTATGTTAGATCTAAATACTACAAATCTGGAAAGGTGAGATTTTTTGAATGAATGAATGTTACATTTGAAAGGTTTATATTGTTAGAACTATGGTTTGTCTTGTTAAAAGTTGGGGTATTTTCTCAAATTTGTTAGAAATGTCTAATTCATGCTAAATTATTGTATGGGTTCATGTAGTTTCATCCAAATTCATGTTGCATCGAAGAGATTTACTCACTCCTTCTTTTAGTCACTTGTAAACCCTAGAATATATTCGCTTATTATGTTGATATCTTTAGATCCAGTGGTCATATTGTTATGAGATTCAAGAGCATCTGGTCACAATTACTACTAAAAGTATTGCATAAGTTGTGGCTGTATTTTGCGGATTGAAATCCTGGACAATTCCACTTATTGTTAGTTTTTCTCATTATCTAATTATCCAATGTTGCTGAAATTTGGATATGTTGTTTATTATTATATAAGATACTGAATTTACAAGATTCGAGAAGATCCAAGAACTGATTTATGTGGTGGTTGAGACTTGAGAGTTTTTATTTGCCAGATTTGATCGATTTACAAGATAATTCTTGCTTGGTTACATTTGTTGAGGTGTAGTTTTGTTTTTTCTTTGAGTTGTAATCTATGTGAGTCTAGGTTTTGATGGATTTGCTTAATTTTTTTGATTGATTGTAACAAGTATGCATTTGTAATTGTGGGAAACATGTGAATTCTGCTATTATTACCAATTTTCGAGTGTATTAATTGTCATGAATAGATGGTTGAGTAAGTTCTATCTCCCTGTGTTTGCATGTAAACACTTGTTCGTCTAATTTAATTTACAGAATATGTGAAATGCTTTAAGAACTGAAATTTCTTAGGTTTGTTTATACCCTGTTTGACATGGATTTCAGCCAATATCTGAATAGTAAGGGACATAGATAAATATAGGTAATGGTAGAGGTGTACAAAGAGGCTTTTATTCATCTAACATCTCATAAATATCTGTTCGAAGAAAATCAAGTCATACCCAACTTGCTCTTCTACTTATGTGCATGTACTTTTACAACATTCAATGGAAAACGCAGCACCGATTGGTAGGCAACATCAAGTTAGGGATGCAGTATGGGATCACTTTGATAGGGAAGAGCCGCCTTCAAGACATGTAAGATGTCGTCATTGTAACGCAAGATTTGCTGCTGATCCTATGAAGAATGGGACCTCTACTTTGATTTTCCATCTAAAGAGATGTAGGTTCATGGTTAATCAAATAGGAAATTGATGTTAGTCTACTTTGTTTCTAATGCCTTAAAAACTATGTTTTTAGCAGGTTAATTTTTTTCAGTTTCATGTACAATTTTTGTTGAAAATTTAACCTGTCGGATATGCTAAACTGACGAAAGTGAAAGGTATTTTATAAATCTGTCGGTTAACCAAAAACCGACCAGTTTTTAACCGAACCGAGTGAAACCGAATAAGTTAAATGGTTTCATTGGTTTCTAATACTGGAAAACCGAGTACTTTGGTTTCGGTTTTGGTTTTACCAATAACCGATAAAAACCGAACCATGTGTAGCCTTACTCACAAGTATAAAACTTGCGGAATCAAAAAAGTTTGAGACAAAGAGAACTTTGATGATTTTTTATCTATCTTGATAAAGTGAGTAGCTCAACAATCGATCAAGATCTGGATACATGAGTTATCAAGGAAAGATAACTGGACATGGCTTCACAAATCCCTATGAAGTCTTTGTAGTCGCTAAACCCTAAAAGGGTTAGGAAGAGGACAACTCTAGATACAACTAGGAAACACCAAAAAGTAATGTCGGGATTCAAAGATCCCAGTTGCTTGAAGTTCCCCTTTTATATACATTCAAAGCATAAGTTGCTTTAGGTTTAAGCTAAGATAGCTTTGGAACCAAGCAAACAATATCCACCATTAGATGAATCTTTATATCTGATTTACATAAACAAGATACACACTCTGGTTAGGTGAAACCGTAACCAAACCGTGTACAAAGACTATGTTCAACGTGGTTAGCCGAAACTAGCCGTTTTGAACTTAAAATCTCAATATTCATTTTCATGAACACATAAGATATTAACTCTGAGTCACAAACATGTGATCAAATAAGTCTAGTGTTTTAGAGAATTAATCAAATGCATATTATCTCGTAGAAATAATTTAATCACACTTGAAAATATATCGAGATGGTTAGTAGGTGTACAAGGTACAAATATCATTGTTGTTCATGAGTCGGTTCAGTCACAGTACATGTACCGGTTTGTAAACATTTAACTAAACCAAGTTCCGGAGTTAACAAAACTATTTAGGTTTGCGTATCGGTTTGGAAACCTTAAGACTGTCACCGGTTCCGGAGTTCACATAACTAATTTGATTTGCGTACCGGTTTGGATAAGCAACCAAGTTCGGGAACACATAACTGTTTTAGTTTGCGTACCGGTTTGGATACTAACCCCGGTTTCGTAACCACAATTCCAAAATGGTTTGCATACGAGTATTCATACCGATCTGTTCACGAGTTGAACATATTTTTCATATGATATACATAAGAATATGCATACCACAAATCTATAAGTCGATATATAGTTACTCCGATACGTGGACGAGTATATGTAATACGGGTTAAGACTTATTACATTTTTCCCAGTTTTTAAGATTGATAACACTGTCTTGTATTTGAACTATAGTAGTTCTATATTTCTCTCTAAATCGATTCGAAACATTCTCGGATAACATCAATGACACATATCACTGTTCCAGGCTATTTTCGAATGATAAAACTTGAATCATGATTTTGATTCCGAACAATAAATTATCCTTAACTGAAATTCATCAAGTATGAATAAATGTTCATTAAGCTTAGTCATTATATTTCGAGAACTGATTATCAAGATAAACTTGACTCGAAATTCTTGTCTATGCATAATAGTCTAATTAGTTATGCGACATCGTCTCAACGATAGAAAAGTGAATATAACTTGAGAAATAGGTGGTTCAGTCTTCACTTACCTTTTATTGATGAAGTTCTCCAAAATCTTTGGTTGATCTTTTCCTTCAAACAGTAGAAAGCAATGATGACTGCCGTGATCCTCTGTTTCTCAACTACATTTCTATCCTAGTCCGAGACTTAACTTATTGTAGGCTAGAAATCAAAATATAGTTTTTGACAACTAAATTTGACAACAAGCTTGAGATAGCAACACTTATGAGTTCGACCGAGCAATGCTCTAACAATTGTAATCGGTTCCATATTTTCCGAACCATAATGCATATTTTTTTGTTTAATTTCAAGGAAATCTTTTTGCACGCTTACTTGAATTCCTAACTAGGAATTTCATCTAAACTGGGAAAGTGTTTGTTGGATTCCAAGATACCTTAGCTTGAATTCAAATCTACCTATAGCGACGAAAATCTAGAAATGGAGAGACTCTTGCAGCTGGATTTCTTAATCCCTAGGACTCTTGTGTCCTAGTTGCAAAGCTAGATTTTTACTCTATAACCCTGAAACTATATTAGATTAAGACTTTGAAGATTTTATTTAGGGATTTGTGAATTCCGGTCATACTATCTTTTTATATGATAATTCTTGTATCCATATCTTGTTCTACTGGTTATTGAAGTTCACGGACTTTAGACGAGGAACAAGATAAACAAAATCACAAAGTTATTTTCTCTTCAGACTGTGTTATTCCATAATATAGATATCTAAACTCTTCTTTAATTTGTTTGGATTATTCTTGTGAGGTTGTAGTGATCTAGGATTCTCTTTGATAAGTGTGCAACTGTTCCAGATCCGTGTGGTTTGCAAGAATTATCTAATACAAACAGATTTCCAAACCTTGATTGTAACATGTCGAAAGGGAAATCCATAGGCTTGTCTGTTACATGCAGATATGTATCAAAAGTCTTCATCGAGGTTGAAACAACTCTTGGGATGTAAAGGATGTCAGCTAAGGGAATCAAGTGTGTAGAACCATGTTGGGTACAGAGACTACATGAGAACGACTGAAGCTGAATTGCTTGAAGGGTTAATTCGTTCTCCACTATAATACAGTCTGAAGACTGATAGTTAGGCTAGTGTCTATTGCGGTTTAATAAAATATTTTTGTTCAAAGCTAGACGAGGTCCCGAGTTTTTTACTAGTGCAGTTTTCCTCGTTAACAAGTAGTACGTAGCCGATCTAGATAATGTCTCGTGTTATTTTGTTTTCCACATTATATTGTTTATCTTTATAATAGGAATATCACAAGTAGTACATCATTGATCTAGATAATCTAATCCCTTAATGATTAACATCATATAAGACTCGTCCTTATTGAATTCATATTTTGAAAGATAGATTTAAAATCTTAGGCTTTTTCGAATTCGGATCTTGTAGGATACATACTAGATTGATCTTGGATATTGATTTTTGAGATCGTCTAAAAACTCTTCTACACAATCAGGTACACGGACCTTTTTATCTATGCATATTGATTGTTGAAGAGAAAGAGAGAAACACTACATACAGTCTTCATCCAGGGTCTTTACTATTGAGCTACTTGATTGTATTAGTTTTTGTCCATACATGTTGCCGAAACGAAAAAAAGTTAGTAGTGCACTTGGTACCCTTTCCTTTTTCAGTTTTGAAAGAAAATGATTTATCCTCGAATTGACTGCTCTATCCGGGGAAAATAATTTTTCTTCAAAAAAATTCTGTTTTCATACCAACCAACTCTATTTCACCCAAATATTTCAATATAGTAGAAAAACTCAGCGAAAAACCAACGAGTAAAGTACAAACGTGTCATATTTGGACATGTTAGTCATCATTTTAACCTTTTTTATTTGTAATATTGGTTCTAAAAATATTGCAGATCTAGGCAAACCATGTGAGTGTCATGAGATTTACATCGTTTTTCAACAAACACATCAAATCTGCGTTTTCACTACGTTTCTCTCTTAAGCTGGTTTGCTCTACGCTATCATTTCCTTGTAAGCTGCGTCGGGGAAATTAGCAACTTCTATTAAACACCGATCCAGCATAACGTGACATTTTGATAACTAAGCGTATCTCCGTTGTGTATTGTTTTTCACTCTCTTTTCGCTACTCGTTAAAGATTGAACAACCAAACGACAAAGCAAGAACGAAGTCTAAAGAAATACCAGTAACGTCGAGAGTAATGACACGTAGTCAATATGAGAGAATCAATGCAGCAAACAAGGAAAAAGACATCGTGGAGCACAACGACGCACCAACGGGAGCAAAGGGATAGTGGCAGCAGCAATCCGGGCAGCAGCTACGAAAAAAGAAGCAGTGAAACAAGCAACCATAATTGACGCAGCTGCAAAGCAAGAACAAAAAGTCGCATAATCAATCGCACCCCAAACAATGTGCGGGATGTTGATTGATAGAACAATTACACCAAGCCGTAGCCACAACCTATTGATGTTCATTATTTGTTCTTGATATTTCTGAAATATGTTTTCTTACATGGTGTCACCTTGTTATGCACTATTGATATTATCTTCTGTAAAAATATAAAACATAATTCCTGCAAAATTTACCACTCTGAACTTTGTTCTTTTTTTGAGATTGAGAAGTCATATTACAAAAAATTAGAAAATTGTGAAGTGTAGAGAAGGTGTGATTGAAAATGCGGAATTTTGTTTTAGATTATAAGAAATGTGTGCCAAAAATTGAAAAGTATAGAGGTAATGTGAGTTGCAATGAGGTTGAAATTGAGAACCATCAAGTGGTCTGATTCTTGAAGCTTCTTCCCATATGGGAGGTTGGGGATCAAACCCTTGTAATAGCATGAATCCTAAGCTAATGCATCTAGGTATAGTTCTAGGAGCCACTGTTCTATCTTATTAACAAAAAAAAAAAAAAAAAATTGTTAAAAAGTTGAAATTATATCTATTGGGGATGAATTTTGAACCGTTGGATGATAAACACTGAGCAACGTACATTTCGCTGAATGAAGAAGACTATGTCGCTTGCGGTGTTGACTTGTTCCCGCGATCGAATCTCGACCGAGCGTCAAGACTCAAGATTCTACCTCTGCGTAGAAATTCTGCCTTGGACAAATTTATCACTTTGGCATATGAATTTTTCATTTAAACATATGGATTTGCCATGTCCACACGAACTGGCCTAAGCTTTATGGTTGGATCTGTATGGGGTTCTAAGCCTCATCTCTTGCATTCTTTTCTTTCAAGGAACCAACTCCACGGATTGTTTCTTGCACCTGACACTTGTGTCTCTCTATACAATTTAGCCCGCTGGTTCTGTTTGTTTTTTACACATGGCTTATTCGACTTCCCATGAAACAAATCTGCAGTTCTACACTACTCTGTCCACAAAGCAAATAGGGGGAGAAAATAATATTTTTGGCTCTCTCCGCTTGTGCTGTTTAGCAATAAAATACAAACATATAGTAATAGTTTCCCCGACAAATGTGCCAATAGTCCAATGACTCCAGGTCCGCTAACACCTTTTTCCCGGATCAAATAGCATTTCCGTTTTTCGATGTTTAATTGTCTTTTACACAACTAAACAAATCAATTAAAAAATGTAATTTGCTCAGTTAAAAGTATTTAGAGTTTCATCACCTAAAACTCAGATAGGCAGGCCCCATAGTGGTAGTGGGTTTTCTACTGACATCATCCTAGGTCCTTCGTGAACCATAAATGAAGTTGCCGACACTTTAAATGAAAGGGTCGTGAACTATGTAAAGGCTGTACCATCATATCGATTTCAACTTAGGATCAAGATTTCTGACACCTTTTGTCTAAATTGACTACCCATTAATCAAGATCTCAACCATGAGTGATGAGTCCATGAAATTCAACATCAATTGGATATGCCGGTCTTTACAATTTCAAAATCTAATATTGGTCTATAATGCTTGACCAAAGTCAGGGTCTATGGTGGAGTTTGATCTAGTACTAGGGCTATCACCAAAAGTAAAAACACCGTTTTATAACACTAGGAAGTCTTTTGTCTGCCGGGCTCCATATTACTAATGTTGGTAGGCACGCGCTCAATATTAATAATGTTTTTGATTGACCCGAGGACACTGTTTTCTTTTTTTCTTTTTTTTGGTAATAGAGGACACTGTTTTCATACCAACATACAATTTTTTTTGAAAGATAACAAGGCCCTATTTATCTTTGGTGGCGCAAGAATTAGGGGTGGCTTTTTTATTCCCAACCCATAGACACGGTTATGGAATGTCTTAATGTTTGGAGATTACCTAAGTGCCCTTACACAAACGATAGTTAGTATAGTGGTATTATCTACCGATTGTTAAAGTATAAAATTTCATTGGTTTTTGAAAATTTTGAATTTTGGGCTACTAGCACAATCGGTAGATAATGAACATCACGAGACTACCGATTATACAATCGGTAGATAATAAACATCACGAGTCTACTCATTGTGAAAATACAGAAACTCAAAATTCCATTAGTTTTTGAAAATTTTGAATTTGGGGCTACTAGCACAATCGGTAGATA
>JAJJMB010007966.1:220232-280923 GCA_023531105.1 Papaver atlanticum | reverse complement strand
TCACGAGTCTACCGATTGTGAAAATACAGAAACTCAAAATTCCATTGTTTTTTGAAAATTTTGAATTTGGGGCTACTAGCACAGTCGGTAGATAATGAACATCACGAGACTACCGATTATACAATCGATAGATAATAAACATCACGAGTCTACCGATTGTGCTTATCTTTTTGAACAGAAAGGTATAATCGGTAGATAAAGTGCTTTATTATCTACCGATTCTGAGACGTTAATGGCGCTGAATGCATTTTATCGTCTCTTTAATCAGTATTGAACCTTGAACATGATATTCTTCATGATATTTCTCACCTTCTTCTTCATACCAATCCATGTTTGTTGTGGATTTAAGAAAAAATGGGTTTCTCCCACTGCTTCTTTCTTCTTCTTCTCCCACTCTAAACTTTAAAACTAAATAACTCAAAAAACAAATCCAAACACTACATATATATACACTAACTACCGATTATTTTTGTTAACTACCGATTCTTGTGTTGGCTACCTATTATTGAAGGGCATATTAGCCATTTCGAAACATCAAAGATAAGGGGTGGCTTCGTTTTACGTTTGGGTGACCCTATTTTGTTTTATTGGTCACCCCTAATTCTTTCAGGGTCGCCCCTAATGATGCCAGGTTATCTTTCTAAGAACTTTTGTCGACCTCGAATCAGCAAATGTGCGACCTCAAATAAAAAAATGCGCTTAAGTTAAAGTAACTTGTTATTGGGACTGAAGAAATCATTAGAGGGGCTGAACCACGATAATAACGTCTCTCTAGTTGGTCAGGGGGTGTCCTAATGGTAGTGTGAATTGTCTAGATTACCCTTTTAACTTTAAATGGACTAATTTATCCTTATAGATTTATATGAAAAGACAGAATTATCCTTATCTGTTTTTAAAACCGTCTTCTTCTCCATCTTCTCTTCGCCTCCATAGCCGACTCCATTACAACTCGAAAAATGAACGCGAATGACTTATATGAGGTATGTTTTGAAAAACCCAGTTAGGGTTTAGTTAATTTTGTTCGATTTAGGTTAAATTTCTATCGAAAATTAGGGTTTTAGATGAAAATTGAAATTCCAAATTCTGGGTTCATGTGAGTTACGGTTGATTTTTAATTCAATTACGAACCGTAATTGAAGATTTTGATGTTGTTACGGTTTGTAACCGCCAATAAGAGTTCAATTACCAACCGTAGATTAGTAAATCTGAGAATGAAAGTGCGGTTACGATTTTTTTTGCAACTGTAACTTCACTTACGGTTGGTGTCGACACCACTATTACGAACCGTAACTCTTCCTGCATGTCTCCAAAAATTTCTACGACCTATAACTTATCAACCGTAATGTTGTATTTGTATCAACCATTATCAACCGTAAATTTTCCTGTGGCTCAAAACTTTATTTTCAAATAGATGTTTACGGTTCAAACATTTAGTTTATATACCAACCGTAGTTTAGTTACGGTTGGTCTCGATCCTCAACTTACAAACCGTAAATAGTTACGGTTGGTCTCGAAGATTTGTCTACCAACCGTACCTGGTTTTATGATTGGGTTTTTCCCAAATTTAACCAGTTACGGTTGGTAGTTCATCAGTTACGAACCGTAACTACTAATTACAGTTGGTTACATGAACAATTCCAACCGTAAGTATCTTTGAAAATGTAAAAGTTTTGATTTTTTTACGTACTTAAGATAATTTTGAGCAACAAAAACCTAATTGGAACTAATTTAGAGGTATACTTGGTCATTTTCAGCCACTAGTTCTTCACTTTGTTGGTTAAGTTCTTCAATCAAAACATAGGGTTTCACAAATCTACACTTTTGTTTTTTTTAACTCTAAAACTAATCTGATTTTGTTTTGTTAGAGTAAATATAATTGAAACTTGATAATCATCATTAGCTAATTTTAATTGGATTATCAACACTAATACTATGTAAGGGTCAAGTCAGATGTAAGACCGTTTGTTTTTATTTATTTTGAATCAGATCTAACTAGCGATTTGACTCAGACCTAAACCCTGACTCGGACTCATTTGAGTCAAAGAATAAAATACCCCTGACTCATGGGACCAAGCCACTGACTCACATATTTTTGAGTCAGATCTGACTCAAAAAAACAAACATATTAAGTCGGATCCAGATTAGTCATGTGATATCAGTCCGATCCAGACGAGTCAGATTCAGATGAGTCAGGAAACCAAACAATGTGGTATTCCAAGACCATTATTCCAAACCATCAACAACAAAAATATTAGTCGAACATACTGCTAATAAGGAGATACAAGTATTTATTTACCATAATGTCCCTTGATCAAGTGATTCAGGTGAGCTTTAAGTCGTGTTTTCTCGCCAAAAAACGTTGTTTGGTTGCATTAATTCCCTTAAAGTTTCAACGTATAAAATCTGGCGCAATTAATTTTTTCATCTCTTTATTAGATTGGTCTAATGTCATGAAAAGTATGTATATAGAAAAAATAAGGCTAGCTGCTTGAGCATTTTTCGATATAGCAGCATCGTAGCCAATCATTAGACAATAGAAACGACACTTAATCGATTCACTTGATTTGAACATGTTTTTTTACGTATTATATAATTCAGTAAGTATTACCACAACCATCCATATGTCCAATGGTTGGTTTTGTTGTTGCTAAAACGAATATGCTGGAAACAATGCGAGAGAATAAGTATAATTCTCCATTTTGAAATGAGTTTGAACACAAATAATTTTAAAAACTTGTCCAAAAGTTTCACATCAAGGACTCTTCACTGTCTGACCTTTTTTTTTTTTATTACAAAGAACATCGAGGACTTTTATGTTAATGTTATTTTAGGCGTTTCTAGAAAGAATATTTTGCGTTTAGCACACGCGCTCTTCACATGATTAATGTAACTGAGAATATTGTAAACAAAAAATCTTATTTGATAATGAAGTATAAAAGTAATCCTTTAAATTTACTTTGTTAAGGCAAGTTGTATAGTGGAATCAAGCTAAGAAAATGCGAAAGAAGTGTGAGAGATCAAGGCTAATGGTCAAAATTTTTGTTAGAAATAAGTTTTTAGAGATCAAGGCTAATGGTCAAAATTTTTGTTAGAAATAAGTTTTTTCCAAACTATTTTCCAATGTTCCGCTAAAGATAACTTGGAAACCAACCAAAAGCATCAAGTCTTTTAGCGACCAATCTAATGCTCTCGGAGAGTTTAGTAACATGAGATCTTCTCATTCTGACATTTAATTTATTTCAAAGCGGAGCGTCAATAGACTGGACACTATTTTTGTAACCCTGGGACCCACCACCATTAGACTTACTCTTCCATGATCTATTTCAAATACATATGTGGTATGTTATTCAAACTTGGAAGATCTCTACCATCCAATTACGTTTAAGAGCAACACTGAGTATTTTATAGTTGGCGTAGGAAAACATTATATAACAAACCGTCCATCTCATTATGTTACGCTTTTTTTAGTTTCCTTCTTGAGACGTTGACGGCGAATTCGGGTTTGACTTAATTATTCCCTTAACCCTGAATTCTTATGACCTTGAAACCACATCTCTAATCCTACATTACTTTATTTTGAAAGAGATGGTGTCTCAGCTGGTAACCACTCCATCACATAGCCATCGAGAGCGTTAAAAACAATAAAAATGGTAAACACTAAACTTTTTTTTGGGTCAGGCCTTCTGGACGTTCGCTATCTCTTACTAACTTTGAAAACATCTCAACTTGAGAAGCTACTGGTTGTAACAGTGATTCCATATTTGGTAATGGATGCACAAATGGTTATACATTTTGTAGGAAAAAATTGAAAAAGTAAAACCATTATACGCTTTAGATAAATATAATATCCAAAAATAAGATATATAAGAATTTTAAATCATGTCAAATTTCTAAAAAAGAGATTAAACTATTTAAAATGTATAATGGTCATATTGTTTTCCTTTTCTTGGAAACATATAGTCATTATACTCTATATTTCTACAGTTTGATTTGCTGCTTGTAACGAATCATGTTGGAAAAATCGACTTCGCAGGCGCATTTATGATCTTGGAAAGAGCTGGGGAAGTTCCGTAAGACCTACCCAGATAGGCTAGCCTTAGCAATTAAAACTAATCAAGTTAAGTCCTATGGTCTATGCTAGATTAGAAGCTAGAATAACCCCCTAAGTCCTATGGCAGTTCTAATCCAGCATCTAGATGCGCTGAACCATTCCCCGTGGCCGCGCTGAATGGAACAACGCAACCATCTCAGCCGTCGGATAAAAAAATAAATCAATTTGTGCTGAACCAAGCAGCGAAAAATTGATTTTCTCTGCGCTGAACCATTCAGCGAAACTATCTCGCTACTAGTTGGAATGCGAGGTACATCTGGAAAGAGAAGTAATGTTAAAGAATAGGCAACGCTTTTTGTCTAATCTAGCAGCCAAATCTAGCTCATAGGACTTAGTCTCAGCAAAATTTCATTTGATTCGCTGGTTAAAACGAATCATTTTGGAAAAATCGGCTTTACGACACTTTTTTTTTTTTTAAACAAGGAACCTTTTCATTAATGTAAATTCGAGGTTACAATAAGTTTAAGATCGAAAATAAGAGAATACAAAGTAACAAGAACATACCGTAAAAGTACAACACCAAGAAATCCGACAAGAGAAAGAGAAGGATTACCGGAGTAAGACAAATACAAGTATGAATAAGATCCGATTAAATCGGAGAAAGAATGGTTTTTCCCGGAGTTAAAATCCAACCATTTAGTTTGTTTTTCTTCTTTAGAAAGATGTGCTCCCAAAATAGGAGTGATTTGCTCAAATCTTTTGTAATTAGTGATGAAACTTACGTCGTCAAAGAAATCACCGTTCAAGATTCCGTCGTCGGATAAGTTGTTGATAAAGATTTCATCGCCGGAGACAACAAAGATAAAGATTTCGTCGTTGGAGAGCATCACTATTGATCTTAAAACCCAACCCAGTAACCAAGAATCACAATTAAAGCGAAGATAAACCTCAAAAGAGTAGATAAAACCACCATAATGGTGTAGATAAGTAGAAAACACGATGATAACTAAGCTAAAACTACTAACTAAACATAAAAAGCAAGGAATAGTGAAAGATCTGCTCAAATCTGGTCAAAAATAGACCAGATCTGAGCAGAGAAGGGTTGTTGGTGATGGTTCTATTGAAGAAGGAGTGAAAGAGAGAAGGGAGTTTTTACGACACGTTTTTTGACTTTGGAAAAGCTTGGAAGGCTCTGTAAGACCCAAACTTATCGATCAAAATCAAAGTGAAAAGTTTATCGGAAATAATTTATATCCTGCAGGTTGAATCCCGCGAGATGTCCCGACCGGACACAATCGGGTGAGACCATCCCAACCCGGTGGTTTAGCAAGGGATGAGCTTAGTGTGAGTCCAACCCCACTGTGTTTGGTCGGGGCAACCCGCTGGATGTGCAGCAATTCCGAAAATTAAAAAAGAAAAAGAATTTTCATATCTTGAGTTTATTTTGTAAGCAAGGACGTAAAATAAAAATAGATATTAACAAAGGACTAGACCAGAAACTCGCCTCGTAAATTACGCAGAGCACCACTAAACCAGACCCTAAAATGGAAACTTAAACAAATCGAAAAAACAGAACTCTATATTCTCATTTTCTGTTGTTCTTGTTCGTCGTCTTTCATGGACGTAGAAAAACCCATTTTTGTTACTATCTGCTGGAGTAATATCACACGACCATCATACACAGTTTACTTCTTAATCCTCACAGTCATATCCATTTCCCTACTTCAGATTACTTCAAAATCGTCTGTTTTTCCATCAACATGGGTTATCGGTTCTTCCAAATCAGAATCGGAAGAGAAAACAAGTTTATTAATAGACCCAGGAAGTTGTTCCTGGTTTTACAAAAATGAAGAATCACCCAGAAAAATGGTTATGTCTATTAGAGATTTTGGTGGGATTGGTGATGGCAATACATCAAATACAATAGCTTTTAGAAAAGCTTTGGAATATCTCAGAAGATTTGATAAGAAAGGTGGTTCACAACTTAATGTTCCAGAAGGAAGATGGGTTACTGGTAGCTTTAATCTTACTAGTAATTTCACTCTCTTCTTGGAATTTGGTGCTGTTATCTTGGGTTCTCAGGTATTGATATTTTTTTTTAAACTTCTTTCAATCTGGGTTCTTTGAATCTTATTCCCCTGTTCAGTTTCTTAAATTTTATTTTATTTTTGCAAATTATTTTTAACTTAATAATCTATATTTGGTTGGCGAGGAGAACAGATTCCAAAGGAGTGGCCGGTGATAGAGGCATTGCCATCTTATGGAAGAGGTAGAGAGAGATTAGGAGGAAGACACATAAGCCTCATTCATGGTGATTCCCTCTCTAATGTTGTCATAACAGGTAATGTTAATTCCTCTGTTTGAAATTTCATTTATTGATTTGCTTTAGTTTACTTATCCATTTAAAAAAAAAAAAACTATACCCTATGATTTACAGTGGTAAATCTATGATCTACTCATTGTTCCCTTGTGAAGGGTAAATATAATGTTTTTGGCATGGAGGATAAGCAATTTTTGTGGGTGGCGATTCGCAATTTATTAGATCCAAGTTTAATAGATTATGGACTTGAGCTTATTTTGTATGTATGTCATAAAAAGACTTGGATGGCTTTCGTTAGCCAGTAAGCTCTAAAACCTTTCACATGTGATCCACGAGTTCTGTATTACAGTTGTTTAATTGTCAAGCTGGTGATAATGAATCCAAGAAATAGCAACCACCAATTAAGAAAGTGAATGTTTCAAAAAAATTAAGAAAGTGAAATTCTTTGAACAGAGTGCTCATTGTGGAACTTGGAACTATCGTTCATATCTAGTTCTATACGATCGACCTATATATGAAGGGAATTTATTTATATTATTGTATGGAAGAGAAAGAACTTATATGAACGGGAATGACCTACGCCTGTGTTATTTGAAAATGTAAAACATCTTCCTAGTCTAATTCCTGATCTTTGCACACTAGTGAACACCTTTGATTGCTGAGTAGAAGTAAAAAACTAAAGAAAAATTATGAGGGGTATCTTAGTTTATAATGCCACTTTCACATATTCTTTTACTAGTATAAAATCACATGAGAAGCCCTAAAACTTTAATTGCTTCTACCAGCATCACATGTTAATTATCCTTTCTTAGCTAGGCACAAAACAATGACATAGTAAAACATAGCTCAAAAGTTTTACTTTTCTCCAATTATATATGCAGTTTTTCTTCAACTAAGCATTAAATTTTAGGTTCCTAGTTTTAGCTATGAAGTGGTGATTGCATACATTTATTTAGCTGGTAAGATCAATACCAGTAATGAGCGACATTGCCTTTTTTTTCTTCACAATGTTCATTCAACTGTAAATGGTTTTCATAGTGAGTGATGTGGTCCCAAGACTGACCAGCATATTTTATATGGTCCCAACCAGCATCATATTGAAAAAGCAAATATATGTACTCGAATGTTGATGTTTTATGGGTTCACAGGAGAGAATGGAACCATTGATGGTCAGGGTAGGATGTGGTGGGATCTATGGTGGAACAGAACACTGGAGCATACGAGAGGCCACTTAGTTGAATTAATTAACTCACACAACATCCTCATCTCCAATCTCACTTTCCGCAACTCTCCTTTTTGGACCATCCATCCTGTTTACTGCAGGTATTCCTTCTTAATAACTATTTCTTCTTTTGCTTTATTTGAAAAATAGCTGTTGGATTGATTGTGTTACTTTTTACTTTATATGTCTTCTTTCGGGATAATCGTTCTTACGGGCTCTATTACATTTGGCATTCTAGTGTCAGGTTTCCGACTTATATGTTACAGTACCTTATAGATTAATAAGACTGCTTGGTTAGTAGTCTTAAAAGTGAAACGAGTTTTCGGTAATTAAAATACTGTTTGAGAATATGGGATGCATTCTCAGTACTTTGCATATCCAAAAGCTGGCTTTTATTAACAGAAAACTTTTGCTGATTGTAAGTAATTGTGAGAGTCAATACATTATTTCAGTGATTTCACCAAAGTTCATCTTTTACATTCATACTTCATAGTGTTTGCACTTTTTTTTTACAGTTTTGTATTGGATGAATTAATTTTGATTACGACCTCTGCCAATTACATTTTTGTACAAGATTTTGTTTATCCCATGGTTTAAAAATAATGGGCAGCGGATATGTTCAAGATATTAGTACTATTCCTCTTCAGCAAATAAAACAATTACAATAAAAATCAATTGTTTATGTACCCTGTTTTTATTCGCCATTGCTGATATTCAATTTTCGTTTCAGCGACGTTGTGATCAAGGGGATGACTATACTGGCTCCTTTGAACTCTCCTAACACAGATGGTATAGACCCAGGTAAGAGAAATGAAAGGGTTGAATAAATTCCATTTTCTTGTACCTTATCTGTACATTTACAAGAATAGTTTTCGATTCATTCAAAACCACAGATTCTAGCACAAACGTCTGCATCGAGGACTGTTACATCGAGAGTGGTGATGATTTAGTTGCAGTGAAGAGCGGGTGGGATCAATATGGGATCAAAATGGCTCGTCCGAGCTCGAACATAGTTGTTCGGAATGTATCAGGTACAACTCCCACTTGCTCTGGTGTGGGAATTGGTAGTGAGATGTCTGGTGGGATTTCCAATGTACATATAGAAAACTTACATGTTCGCAACTCAGCCGCTGGTGTTCGCCTGAAAACTGACATAGGCAGAGGGGGATATATAACCAACATCACCATAACTAATATCACCTTGGACAGAGTAAAAATACCTTTTAGGTTTAGTAGGGGTGCTAATGACCACCCTGATGATGGATGGGATCCAAAATCACTTCCCACTGTGAAAGGCATCTACATTAGTAATTTGGTCAGCATTGACACTGTACGGGCACCATTATTAGAGGGAATAAAAGATTCTCCCTTTGAAGGAATTTGTATGAGGAATATCAGTCTTTTAGGGTTACGTCCATCATTAAAATGGCAGTGCGAATTCGTTAAAGGTTTAGCTGTTCAAGTATCCCCAGAACCATGCCAACAGCTTCTGAGTGACAACAACAGCTCTTCATCCTGGTGTCTGGACTCAATAGGATTTCGATAACCAACTCAAACTCTTGGAGACAAGATTACATTAAAAGCGTGTTTAGTAACATATTCATCTTGATCCAGTTGGGTCTAGTATTGGCAGGCCGGCAGGATCGTCGCACAGATTCGTGCACTTTTGGACAAGGCTGGATTCATTTGATCTACTATCTGTTGTTTGAAGAGGGAGGAAGACATTCATGCTTGTATATTTGCGGGATTTAGTATTTGTATACTACTACAAAGAGATCTTCAAAGGTGCTCAATTTCATTTGCTCTGTTACTGATTTATGATTCATAGGGTTTTAGAAAAGCACATACCAATTTTTTTTTACACTGTAAAAAGTCCACCAGACGTCACAGCAAATTTTAATGAAGAGACATAGATGTTTTTTCTTTTGAATTTTGCGTTACTGAGATCTATTTCTTCGTAATTTACTGTTTGTCAGACTGGTATGTGCATAGTTTTCCTGTCAGAAATTTCGAAACTAAACATTTTTCCAGACTTTCAGCGTCACATTTAATGGAAACAGAATGGCATACTGAGAAAAACATCTGATATTAAACTTCAGCATCAATGGGAAAATCAAGTATAGATAATTAGATACACGTTGAAGAGAGAAGAAAATGGCGATTTTATGTTATCACCATTTCCAGAAGACATTAGAACCGCATTTGAATTTGTCCTTGCCTTCACATTCCACCTTCAAGTCGTCAGAGAGGAATGGCACGTTCTGTATCACCATGAGCGAAACACAGAAAAATTAGACACAGAACAGTTATGAAGCGGAGCTCAGACAGTATAATATCTATATAATGTAAATACCTTTCGCTTGGCTAGATCTTGGCACCCGGTGAAGTTCTCTGGGAATTTGCAGGTTCCGAACTCAACAGTGTATGCACGTGCAAAGTTAGCTCCACTGGTGGCCAATCTCTTCTTGTCATTCAATTCCTGCATAAGGACAGTTCGTGTTTTGCTAAGTTCAGTAAGGTACTAAACCTGGGTAGTTGGTTTCTATTTAAAAAGATGCATGTTTTTTCAGTTTTATCTAAGCAACTGAGACCTAATAACAAAATTTTGGCAACCTGACATGAAGCTAAGTTACCAAGTAATCAGCAGACAATTAGACATTATGTTTTCATCTTCAGAAATAACAGAAGTCACAAACCTTGTTAACTTTACTCCTCTCGAGGTATTCATCGATGATACCGGCGTTGGCAGACGTGGTGGAGATGGTTGTAGACAAAAGGACAGCAGCCAAACCGAGAAGTACAGCTTTTTTTCCTTGATCTCGTTGTCCCTCAGTGACATTAGCTTTGGCGCAAATTTTCATGGACTTTTTAGAGCCTGAATTGATTGGAGCAACTGAAGAAAGCTTCAAATTCGCTTCTGAGGATGCAACTGCAGCGCTTGAGATTGCATAGTTGCAAGCTAACACACTTGAGTTCATGGAAGTTGCCATAGATTCAAAGCAAAGAAGACTTTACAATATTCAGTAAGAAAATTTGGCTAGTTGGAAAATCAGACTGAAAATATAATTGCACAGATGAAGTCTGGGGGTTGGCAGGGGTGTTATGAATCTGTTTTAGGTTTTGGATGATGTGTGGGTGCAGAAAATATTAAGTTTGTGGTTGGAGCGTGGATAAGGTGAGATTTCCTCATGTCTATTGGCAACTCTTTCTGCTTTCTTTTGTCCCCACAATAATCCAAGTTTTTTCTGGCCAATATTTGATGTTAGTTAGTTCCAAGGCGGGGTGAGTAAATTAGTGAGCAGCCTCTACATTTAGGACACTTCATAGTTCATATGCCCAATTTTTTACTTACTGGCAAATTCAGAGGGGGTGTTGCTATCATACAACAAGTAGATTCTTAAGTTTCCGTCAGTTCAGACTTATTTCCGTTCAACCAAATCTCTGCTTCCGGCATTCAAATATTCTTGCGAACTATTCGTCCTGCCTTGGAACATTTCCACCACTCCCGTGTCTTTGTTATATCAACAAGTCTGGCCATAATATCCAACGGCAATTACACTACCTCCCTGAAATAAGCCAACAACCTTTCTCATTAATCGTAACATTTCTCATTAATCAACATTTCAACCTTCTCCTACCTTCCTCGTACCTTTCTCTTCAGTTTTCACCTCCGTTTCCTCCTCACCCACAATGAACATCCTGGCATGGAATTGTCAAGGAGTTAACCACCCAACAACAATACGACACCTCAGAAATCTAATATCTTTGCATAAACCCAACATTTTATTCCTCTCTGAAATGTTAGCAAAAGCAAATCATATGATGGGCCTTTCCCAATCACTACAGTTCCAAAACCACTATACTGTTCCTAAAATCGGCAGACGAGGAGGATTATGCCTAATGTGGAGTAACGGCATTCACATCCAAGTAACTCTACACACCCAGAGCTATATACACGCAATAATCACCCCCAAGCTCCTGAACAACCTTGGATATTCTCTGGCATTTATGGTCCGCCTCACCCGGCACCAAGAACAGATTTTTGGCAGACTTTCCCATCAATATTCCCAACATAACCCCAAGTACTCCATGGCTTTTGATGGGAGACTTCAACGACATAATGGACCAATCAGAAAAAAAGGAGGCAGGCAAGTAACCTACGCTCAAACCCAACCTTTTCTCACAATGGTAGACCAGATGGGATTTATCGACTTGGGATTTCGAGGCGACCCATACACTTGGACCAACATTCAGATGGGACAAGATAACATTATGGAGCACCTAAATAGAGCCTTGGCAACTCAACACTGGCGTACTGCAAACCCTCATGCTGGAGTTACTCACCTACCAAGAATCGCCTCGGACCATGCACCAATTTTGCTACGACCTAAAGCCGTGGAGTGGCAGGGGACAAAAAACTACAAATTTGAGCACCTCTGGTTATCTCACCCTCAACTCAGACAAGTGGTAGAAACTGCATGGATTCAACAACATGATACAGAACCTTCACTTTACCTACAACTAAAGCTTATCACAACCAGCCAAACACTTTCGGATTGGAATAGGCAAACATACGACCATTTCCCTACAATTATAAAAAAAATCAACACAAATAAAAATTGCACAACACCGTTGCGCAATTAGTCAGGGAAATGAGCTGGAATACTAGTTGCAACAAGAAAATCAACTGAGGAATAACCACACAACCCTATTCCAATGTCACGCAACTTACTGGCAGCAAAGATCCAGAATTCAGTGGCTACAATAAGGCGACAACAACAAAACTTTCTTCCATACCAAAGCAACCATTCATCGGAGTCATAACAACATCCAACAACTACAAGACTCTCAAGATAACTGGATCAACAACAAAGATGAAGTGGTACAACTGCTACTGAACCACTACACCGATCTTTATTCGGCACCCAGCACAATAATAGATGAAGACCTTTTTGTGGGAATCAATTCTAGATTGACTCCCATGCAATGTGACTCGCTCACTGCGAAAGTAACACCAGCGGAAATCAAGCAAGCACTCTTCTCTATAAACTCTGAAAGTTCCCCTGGTCTTGATGGTTATACTAGTAAGTTCTTCAAAACCTTTTGGGAAACTACACATACACAATTGATTGCTATGGTCCGTAGTTTTTTCAACTCTCTCAATATTCACACACTCATGAACCACACAAACATTACCTTAATCCCAAAAGTAGAACATCCTTCAAAACCATCACAATTCAGACCTATAGGACTTTGTAATGTCACATATAAGATCATTGCCAAAATTTTAGTCAATAGAATTCGATCGTTGCTTCCATTTTTGATAAGCCCCTATCAGAGCACTTTTGTTCCCCAAAGATCGATACATGATAACATTGCTATCGCGGGAGAATTATTTCATCATATTAGAACCTCGAGCAGCACAAAATACCCAAAAATAGTACTAAAATTGGATATTCAGAAGGCTTGTGATAGTTTAGACTGGGGCTTCATCAAAACTGCGTTCACCATACTCGGATCCCAACAATCTTTGTGGATTACATCATGTTATGCATCACCACAGTCACATATTCAATCAACATCAACGGTACACCACACAGCTATATTACTCCGACAAGAGGCATTAGACAGGGCGACCCGCTTTCCTCTTATGTTTTCATAATTTATGCGGAAATTCTCTCCACTAACCTGGGGAACTTAGAATTCCAAAAAAAGCATAGGGGGGCTGCGCATATCTCAAAAGGTACTGGCAATATTGCATCTGATGTATGCAGACGACCCACTCATCACATTTAAAGCCTCTACGGAAAGCATCAATCATCTAAAGAACCCGCTGCAATCTTACAATTCATCAGCAGGGCAGGTGATTAATACTTCAAAATCAATAATTATCCACCACCCAAGATTGGAGCAGCATAAGGTAGACATTCTACAACAGCTTTTCGGAATGCCAATCACATCAGAACCCCAAATTTATCTGGGGGTCCAATTCAATATGGGAAGAACTTCTCGTCACATCTTCGAGCCCCCCATACAACGATTAGCACGAAAAGCGAAAGGATGGATGACTAAATGCCTAACGAATGCCGTAAGGTTAGTTCTCATAAAAAATTCTCTCACACCCACCACAAACCATGTTATGCAAACTCAACTTCTACCCACAACTGTCCACCAACAAATAGACCGAATCACAATAAACTTCTTTTGGGGGGCATGACTCATCAGTTAGGAAACTTCATACTTTGGGTGGTGATAAATTATCCAAGCCAATAACAGAGGGAGGACTAGGTATAAAGAAAAGTAGCGAACACAATAAAGCTCTACTTTTGAAAATAATTTGGAGCTTGCATGATCAGAAAGATTCCATTTACACAAGCCTATGTAACGAGAAATACCTAAATAACCAGCCAATTCTTCAAGGAACCATCACCATCGCACCTTCAGTTAGCCCACAATGGAAACAACTGGCGTCCCTCATACCGACAGTCCAGAAACATACTTTCCACCAAATAGGAAACGGTCTGACAACCCCTATATGAGGCTAACTGGATCCCACATTCTACAAACCTAGATCCAACACAATGCTACCCTATCCAAATGGTATCAGATATCATTGATCCTATCTCTCATAACTGGATCCATGACAAACTAAACACCCTCCCCCTCTTTGGCTCACAAAGAATTAGAATTATCCACCTCCCTCTAAGCAACACCGAGGATAAGATCATCTGGCCACACTCCAAATCTGGAAAATACACTACTGCCTCTGGTTACAAATGCTTAACCCAAGAAGCAATACAACCTCAGCAGAACCCACTTCCAGCAACCAAATTCATTTGGACGTTACCATGTCCACCAAAAATTAGGCTTTTCTTATGGAAAGCAATTAATGAAGGTCTACCAACCTTCACTATCTTAAACAGAATCCATCTCGTCAACTCCAACATATGCCCTCGTTGTAATTCTGATACATAATCAGCTGATCACTTACTCTTACGTTGCCCGGTAGTGATTACAACTTGGAAAACCTTACTTCATCAACTCACAAACACCCAAAATACCTCTACTACAATCCCAAACGCGATAACACCTCAAACAACCATCTCCCAACTCCTATAACAACAAGCCCCTCCCGCATTCATCACCTCTTTCTCTTATCTTTTCTGGTCACTCTGGTTGACTAGAAACGATTTTGTCTACCGACAAAAACGGGCAACAACAAATGACATTTTATTTTCAACCCTAAAGCAACAACAGGAGTACATATGGGCTCAAGAATCCTTACCACCTATTCTTCCAGGCGACTTACCAACGTTCACTCCCTCAAGAGGAAACAGAACAACAACAACATTAATTGTAGGATGGTCCTACCCTAACTCGGATTGGATAAAAATCAACACAGATGGCGTTGCCGGGGGACACCCCGGAATTGCAGGGGCGGGCTTCATTTGCAGGAATTTGGAAGCAAAAGTCATCATGGCTCTCGCGCAACCTCTTGGAATTACTACTGCTTTAATTGCAGAAACTTGGTCGCTGCTGCTAGCCACAAGAACCACGAGAGATAGACAATGGATGAGAGTTCTTTTCGAGACGGATTCTGAAAATCTTATGCGCTTCGTTACCTCACCTGAAGCACCACTGTGGTATTTACAGAGAATGATAACAGAAATTAAGCTTCATATCAATCATATACCACACACAGCCATCCAACACAACTACAGAGAGGGAAACCAAGCGGCAGATGGACTTGCCAATCATGTAGCGGACGGAAGCCAAACAGGAAATCTTGGAACCAAAATATGGGAACACGCAATCCCAAGTTTCATTAGTCAAATTGTACTCACCGATTCCATGGGTACTAAATACCCTCATGTAATTTCCTCCTAGTTTCTTTAATAAATACATGCTTCAAAAAAAAAAACAAGTAAATAACTTTTAAAAGGAAAAGAATATACTTTTTGCTTAGCGCGTTTGGATACACATCTAGAAGTCAAAAAGCAAGAAGTCAGTTTGGGTGTGGAATTTTAGAACGACTTCTAGAAGCTGAAAAGTTGACTTTTTGTGAAGCAAAATATCTGGACTTCTGACTTCTACTTCTGGCTTCTGCTTCTCCAGAAACAGAATTCAGAATCAGAGTTGTATCCAACTTCTGAGAGTTATTTTTACTTCCTGAGAAGCAAAAATATTTTTACTTCAGGTTGCCAGGCACTCCTTATAAATTAGCTCGCACGATAAATTTTGTCATGTCATGCCTGAAGCACAAACAATGATCAGACCTTATTAGGCGAAGTTTAACATGTTAAATATAGCCTTAGATCGACCGGAAAGGCTTGCCACCGGCCAAGCTAACAGGGGATTAAGATGAGTCATGATAGTGTTATCGGACAAATGTTCCGAAAGAAAGCCTGCCTGATGTTTTGCCTTTCCTGAGCAGCTGTTATGCGCCTGTTCATAATAATCAATTATATTTCTGACCATTTCGACAATTATATTTAGCAGATAGCAACAAATTGTGCTGCCAAAACGTGGCACACATTCTCCAGGCTTTCTACATACTTATCCCCTCTGAAAAATATTCTCCGTGCATGTACAACATGTCATCGTGCCATACAGTTTGATCAGCCACGTAACAAATTGAATTCACCGTGGCACATGCTAAGCTGTCTGCGCATTTTGAACCTCATATATAAGTTTAGTCTCTTCTCCTCTCCACATTTAGTCCAAGTTCCAGCTTATTTTTAAAATTTGAGTTGTTTAATCAGAAGTGAAATAATTTGAGCTAATTGCAATGGCATCAAGTGATAAAGATGTACCGGAGAGTATGCAATCCTTTGAAACACCACCACCAGTACCAGGGAAACCGATGTCAGTAGGTCAACATATGTTAGATAAAGGAGCAGCTATGCTTCAATCTTTGAAGCCTATTAAAATGATGCAGCAACATGTATGTACCTTTGCTCTTTATAGTCACGACATGAGTCGTCAGATCGAAACTCATCACTTTGTCACTCGTATCAACCAAGACTTCCTTCAGTGTGCTGTTTATGACTCTGATTCTCCCTCCGCTCGCCTTGTCGGTAAATTTGTTCCTTCTTTTAGTCCGTTTATTTTTTTTCCAGTAGAGCGGTAAATAATTAGATAGGTACCGACCCCATGGACTGAGGTTGAATTTTTTAATTTTCTAATTAATTAATGTATTTTTTTTTTAATCATTATCAAGTCTCTTTAGCAGCTTAAATGATTAGTTAACGAGTTCTTGGATGCCTGCTGTATACGTACAGGAGTCGAATACATAGTATCAGATCGGATCTTTGAAACTTTGCCAGCGGAGGAACAGAAACTGTGGCACTCTCACGCATATGAGGTTGGTCCTTGGGAAACAACCCTTGTTACTGATTTAACATTCATAGTTACTTTTTTTTTTTTTTTAAATGTTGGAAGAATCGGTTTACTATCTGGTGACTCACTCAGTCCGATATATGCAATTGTTCTCCATTTGTAGCTGTTCATTACTTCATTATACGTGTAGGATTCTAACTTTGGTAAATAAAATTGGTTCAGATTAAATCTGGCTTATGGATGAATCCAAGGGTTCCAGAGATGGTACAATCGAGAGAACATGAAAATCTAACAAAAACATATGGTAAATTTTGGTGCACTTGGCAAGTAGATAGAGGTAATGAACTTTTTTTGGGTCAAATCTTGTTTTTTGCCATGCAAGAAATCCATTCTTTTTTTTTTTGGTGAAGATATTAATTATCTGAGTAATTTTAAGGTGATGTACTTCCGTTGGGTGCACCATCCTTGATGATGTCTCCACAAGGAGTACCCACGGGAATGGTGAAGCCAGACTTGGTGCAGAAAAGAGATGAGAAGTACAACATTTCAAGTGAAGATCTGAAGAAATTGAGATTGGAGATTGCAGAACCAGAATGGATCAACCCCAATGCGGATATATGGAAAAAGACTGGGAAAGGATTTGCAGTTGATATTGAAAAGACCGAAATGAAATGCACTGTGCCATTCCCATGATGGATGCTGATCAAGAAGTAGAATGATAATATGTAAACATGTATGTTCATGTGGTAGTTGTGTTTAGCAGTGTATTGTGTGTGCGCGCGCGCTCGCGTTGTTGTAGCCTGTTTAATTTTGTTTCATCTTGGGATCTTTTTCCTTTTTATGGTTATCTGTTATGAATGGTTCCTTTTTGGTGACCGAGTCAATACTATGGGGGATGAGTCAATGCTTGGTATGCAGATTTAAAAAAATTGGAAAATGTTGAACAGGAATTGTGTATCTAATTTGCAGATTTAAAAAAATTAAACGAAAATGACAGGAATTGTGTATCTAAATTTTCAAATTGAACGAAAATGTTGAACATGAATTGTTGGGCCGACCAAAGGGAGGGTGTCCCTTTTTATGGCCATGTTTTTGGAAATTGAAATCTCACATAAATTTTTGGAAATTGAAATCTCACATAAATTTGATAAAAAGATTAAGAATTTGATAAAAAGATTAAGATTTTGGTAGTGTGCACTTGATAATATAAAAATATCCCTCCTTATGTATCATATCCTTGAGGGGTATAATTGGTAACCAAAATTTAATATAACATATCTAAAAATTCGTGCCTTGCGTAATAAAAAAATCTACGCAACGAGCATAAACAACAATATCAAATTTAGACTTTTTACGAAAAATTTGGAGGTATTTACTATTTTAGGCACAATTTTAGAAAATTAAATGTATATCCATTATGCAAACCACCACAAAGATACATAATACTTTATGTAGCCATATTTTAGTTTAAATGCATGTAACTAATTTTCGTTGCAACTAATAAAACGATGTACAAATTGAGCTGTTCTTGAGGCCAACTTGTAGTGTAGATCACTATAATTGGTATCAGAGCACTCGATCTGAGTGACCTGTTACGATGGTGAACCAAAAGGAGTTTGATGATCTTAACAGGAAGGTTACAACCTTCATTAAAAACCAGGTGGAAGCTCAGGAAAAAGCAGTTGCGCAATCAAAAAACAAGAAGAAGTACAAGTAAAGAACTCTTCAGATATAGCTCAACTGGTGAAAACTGTTTCTGGAATTGGAGCTATCATAGCTTAAGAAGTGGAAAAAGCTATTAGGAAGGTAGCGCCGGAGGTGGAATCTGTTATTCAACCAACAGGATCAAATTCTAATGGTAGATCGAACACATGAGGTAATAATAACTCTATCTTCTCCAATCAGTATTCACATCACTATAAGCCCAATGTTGATTTTCCTAGATTTGGGGGAGTTAATCCTAGATCCTGGATTAGGAAATGTAAAAAATACTTTCAACTCCATCCAATGGATGAAGAACAAAAGGTACACATGGCTTACCTGTACCTAGAAGATAGAGCTGATGTTTGGTTTCAAGATTATCAAGAGGGTAGAGAGGTAATCACATGGGAGGAGTTTATCCTTGATATCACATCTAGATTTCAAGAGTTGGATCATGATGACATTGTGGGTGAGTTCAACAAATTGAGCCAAACTGGTACAGTGCTAGAGTATCAAGAAATATTTGAGGAGCTGAAAGCATTGATGATTGCCAAAAATAAATACCTCAATGAAGAATACTTTCCTTCTAGTTGGATCAGTGGGTTGAAGGAGGAGTTGAGGATAGCTGTGCAAATGTTTAGCCCAACTGAGTTGAGGCAAGCCATTCACTTAGCCAGAATGCAGGAAACACTCTTAGAGACTACTGCTAAGAGAAGTAAAGCTGCTAGCAGATTACCTCCTCTACACATTCCTAACAACAATAGGGCTATTGTGACTTCTCCAAAGTCAAATACTCCATCACCAAGACAAGTTAATTCACCCAGTCCAAAATTACCTCCAATAGATTAACTTATGCAGAAATGAGGTCTAGAAGGGAAAGAGGCTTGTGTTATAACTGTGATGAAGTTTTCAGTAAGGGTCACAAATGTGTTAAGCAACAACTGTTTTTGTTGGCTGCTGATGAGGAAGACTCTGCACCATCTGAAGAGGAGTCACCTGGCAGCTCACCACTCATTCAGGAAATGGATGAAGAAGAAGTGGAAATATCTTTACATGCTCTTTCAGGTAATATCTCTCACAATACTATCGAAATCAAGGGAAAATCTAGAAACAGAAGGTCACTTACTATATTGATAGACAGTGGGAGTACTGATAGTTTCCTAGACCCTGAGGTAGAAAGAGTTAGTGGTTATTGCATTGAACCTACTGCTGCATTCCAAGTAGTTGTTGCTGATGGAAATAAGTTACTTAGCACAGCTAAATGCTCAGGATTTCCCTAGAGCATGCAAGGCCATCAGTTTGATTTTGATTTGAGACTATTACCTTTAGGTGGTTGTGATATGGTCTTAGGGGTAGACCGGATGAAAACCATTAGCCCTGTGCAGTTTGATTTCTCCAAACTATCCATTTCTTTTAGTAGCTAGAATGTCAGATACTCCAAGCATTTCCTTGATGACAGGTGAAGAATGCAATAAACTCTTAAAACATGAGAAGAAGAAACAGGTATTCATTGCACAACTATTCTCAAGCAGAGCCATTAACTCAGACTCCACTATACCTGAACCCCTCAAGCCCCTTCTCACCTCCTTTGAGTCAGTATTCAAGGAACCCAATACCCTTCCTCCAGTCAGAAAACATGACCACCACATTCCTCTTAAACCTCTATCAACTCCTCCAAACCAGAGGCCCTACAGAATTCCCTATGTGCAAAAGGAGAAAGTGGAGAAATTGGTGCAAGAAATGTTAAATGCAGGAATTATCAAGCCAAGTCACAGTCCATTTTCTTCCCCAATTTTTCTAGTTAAAAAGAAAGATGAGAGTTGGAGATTCTGTGTAGATTACAGGAAGTTAAATGAGTTAACTATAAAGAATAAGTATCCTATCCCAGTCATTGAAGAACTGCTAGATGAACTAAAAGGCTCAAGGGTGTTCACTAAAATAGACCTGAGAGCAGGGTATCATCAAATCAGGGTAGCCATTCCAGATACTCACAAAACTGCTTTTAAAACCCATCAAGGGAACAATGAATTCCTAGTGATGCCCTTTGGGCTCACTAATGCTCCTGCAAGTTTCCAAGCTTTGATGAATGATGTGTTCAAGCCTTTCTTAAGAAAATTCATCTTAGTTTTCTTTGATGACATCTTGATATACATCCCTGACATGGAGACTCATCAAAAACATCTTACTTCAACATTGTCCATCCTCAAGGAACATTCACTGTATGCTAAGTTAAGTAAATGTTACTTTGGAAAAACTCAGATTGAATACTTGGGTCACATCATAAGTGGAGAAGGAGTAGATGCAGACCTTGAAAAGACCTCTAATATGAAGAAATGGCCCACACCAAAGACTATCAAGGAGCTGAGAGGGTTCTTGGGCCTAACAGGATATTACAGAAGATTTTTCAAAGGCTATGGAATGATTTGCAAACCTTTAACTGAATTACCCAAGAAAAATAACTTTCTTTGGAATGAAGCAGCACAACTAGCATTTGAATAGCTAAAGGAAGCTATGACAACTACTCCAGTTCTTATCTTACCAGATTTCTCAAAACCATTTGAGTTATCTACTGATGCTTGTGACAATGGAATATGAGATGTCTTGATGCAGAGCAAGAGACCTATTGCATATTTTAGCAAGGGCATGGGAACCAGATTTTTAGCTCTCTCAACCTATGAAAAGGAGATGATGGTAGTGGTCATGGCAGTAAATAAATGGAGAACCTACTTGATGGGAAATCAGTTTGTCATCTACACTGACCACCAGAGTATTAAGTACCTTCTGGAACAAAGAATTCACACTACCCTCCAACAGAAATGGCTTTCAAAACTTTTAGGGTATACTTATGAGCCGAGGTACAAAAAGGGTACTGATAATAAAGTGGCAGATGCCTTATCCAGGGTGGTAATAACTGAAGACTCCAGTTGTCAAGCTATAACTCGGGTGCAGTCTACTTGGTTAGAAGAGGTCCAACAAAGCTATACAGAAGATCAGGTGGCAAGGGGCATTATCTCAAAGTTACTCATTCAAACTGATGCAGTAGAGGATTATACTTACCAACAGGGAGTTCTGAGGTTCAAGAATAGAATTTATATTGGTCATAGTGGTAGTCTCAGGCAAAAGATATTAGAAGCAATTCATACTTCAGCCATTGGGGGACACTCAGGTTCCCAAGCTAGTTATCAGAGGGCCAAATTATACTTCTACTAGAGTTGGATGAAACAACAAATACTGCAATTTGTGAAGGAATGTGATACTTGCCAGAAACATAAGAGCTTCAACACATTACCAGCAGGGCTTTTACAACCACTACCCATACCATATTCAGCATGGGAGCACATTAGCATGGATTTTATCACATGCCTACCAAAATCTAAAGGAATGACAGTGATCTTGGTGGTGGTGGACAGATTCACCAAATACAGTTATTTTTTGGCTCTCAGCCACCCTTACACTGCTTCATCAGTAGCCAAGGTATTCATTGACACTGTCTTTATGTTACATGGGTTACCAAAATCAATTGTCTCTGACAGGGATAGTGTATTTATGAGTAATTTTTGGCAAGCCTTGTTCACAAAGCTGGGAACCACTTTACACATGAGCACTGCTTACCATCATCAGACTGATGGGCAGACAGAAAAAGTCAATGCATGCTTAGAGACTTACCTAAGGTGTATGACAAGCTACAAACCTTCAAAATGGGTTACATGGATATCACTCTCTGAATGGTGGTACAATACTTCCTATCATACCAGTTTGAAGCTAACTCCATTCCAACCCCTGTATGGATTTGCACCCCCTCAGTTTGGCATTCTGACATCTCAAGTTGGAGTTCATGCCACAGTAGAAGATTATCTACAACAAAGGAAACTGATGAGCCAGGTGTTGAAGGAAACTCTAGAGATGGCACAACACAGAATCAAACAACAAGCTGACAAGAAGAGATCTGAAAGATCCTTTGAGGTGAGGGACTGGGTCTATTTGAGATTGCAACCATATAGACAAACTTTAGTCCAGCTAAGAAGGAATTTGAAGCTTGCTGCCAAGTTTTATGGACCATATCAAGTGTTGGCTAAAGTGGGGGTTGTTGCTTACAAGTTAGATTTGCCTGCTAGTTCTAAAATTCACTCCACTTTTCATGTTTCAAAACTCAATCTTAAGATTGGTAAAGGAGTAGTTCCTCAAACTCAGCTACCTTCCACTGATTCAGCAAGAAACATTAAGGTTGTACCCTTAAAGGTCTTAGTTTCCAAGAAGATCAAGAAGAACCATCAGGAGGTCCTACAGGTATTGGTACAATGGGAGGGTATGACTGAAGCATAAGAAACATGGGAAGACAAGCACTTCGTGGCAGAGCAGTTTGAAAGTCTCATCCTTGAGGACAAGGATCTCTAGAAGGAGTGGGCATTTGTCATGTCCCAGCTAAAGGATACCTACTTCTGGGTGCCTTAATAACTGTAATTCAAATTATACTTTTGTTATTTACCGTTAAGCTGTAGTAATTGTTAGGAGTGGTGTCTGTGAGGATGGCACGTGTGCCAGTCCAGTCTTCTTCTTATCCCCTTCCCTGTTGGTGTAGACTTTCATAGAATTATTGAATTTGAAAACCTAGTTTCGTTTTTTATCTCTCTGTGTGACAAATTGAGTTGTTCTTGAGGCCAACTTGTAGTGTAGATCACTACAGGTTGGTATCATAATTCTTCGGTATCAAAAGTTTTCACTGCGGATAAAGTAATTATTACGCTGTAAAAGGAAGATTGGTATCAAAAGTCTTCACTGCGGCTGAAACAACTCTTTCGCTGTAAAGGGCGTCATCTAAGGAAATCAAGTGCGTGGAACCGTGCGAGGTTCAAGAGACGTAAGGAGCGTGGTTGTAACTGGATCGCTTGATTCGGTCTCATCTATATTCCATTCTAAAGTATGATAGTAGGCTAGTATCTGTAGTTGGTTAATACAACTCGGTATTCAAATATGGACGAGTTTCCAGGATTTTTCTGCTGTTGTGATTTCCTTGCTAACAAAATTTATGGTTTCTTGTGTATTTCCTTTTCCGCATTATATTGTTTATCTTTATAATTGGATTAAGGCAAGTTGTACGTATCCAATCTAAGTAGATACGTCCATATAACTGTGATCGATTACGAGACTCTTTCTTGTAGAATTTGCATATTGAAAGATAGATAACAAGTTTAATTACTTGGCAGAATTCCGATTGGTTATTTGGATACAACTAGATTGATCTTGGATATTGATTTTTGAGATCGTCCAAATACTCTCTTTAACAATCAGGTTCACAGACTCATTGTCTCAAATATACTGATTGAGAAGAGGTAAAGATATAATCTCTATATACATATTGTCCATACAGGTTGCCGAACGAAAAAGTTTGTGGTATATTTGGTACCCCACGTTTCAATTGTTATCAAAGCGGTAAAACACCTTTATACTAAGTATGTGTTTGTATTTCGATCCTTACTTTCTAATGGGAAATCGCTTTGGAAGGTTTCTTTCGTTCACCTGTAACGTACACCAGAGTTCCTCAAGGTTTTTTCAGAAAATTCTCGTTAAAAAAAATCGTTATCGATCTCTCGAGATAGCTTCAATCCTGCTGAGACCTCCAATCTCATAGTCGGGAATGAAGAATTCTAAAGTAAAAATAATTTTTCCTCTGACAAGGACATAAGTCAAGAATACGTCCGTCAAGAGTATTAGGTCAAGCATTCTTAAAGAATTGTCTACCAATTTGATTAACAAATGCAATAAAGATCTATGGAGAAAGATCTCTTTATAGATATTAAAAATACTCTTGTATTCTTGCACCGTCTTGTTGTGATCATGAACATAACTAATTTTGTGCACTGTTTGGATTCTAACAAGTTTTGTTTCAAGTGTGGACAAATTGGTCATGACAAAAAAATATTGCACATTTCCTAAAAGGAAAACTGCAAAGATGATGACATCTTCCACATGTTATGATACCAAATTAGTTGATCACTTCATTGACAAGAAGGGAACTGAATGGAAGGTCTCAAGTGCGACCAAAAATTCTAACTCATTTGATAATGCAACAAGCACAAGAGACGAAAACTATCATTCTGAGATAATTTCCTGAGCATATTCTTGTTCATCCGACTTCTTGGTAAAAAGATATTGGAACTACCCATCATGTATATAACTTGAGGTGGGGCAAGCAACAGATAAGTAGTTCTGTAATTTTTGTGTTGTTTTTTTGCGATCTCTCCGTATGTCTTAGGTGAGCTACTAGTATCTTCTGATTAAAAGACTTTTCGTATCATGTTGAGCTATCCCCATGTCTATGAACAATCTTCATGAATAAAGCCGTCTGTAGTGTCACGATTGTCTCAGCGAAGATATTTTTAGAGAATTCTATCTCACCTGATAAATCATCGGATTCATATCTACCAACCTATTCATTAATTATTATAAAGACCTATCCCAGTTGTAGTATCTAACTATTTTCTAGATGTCTATTTGTTGGTAGTGGTTCAAGAACTGTCCAAGCCCATATAGCTCCTATAAGGTCCAAAGGTTCATGAACTTTTCTTATGTTTGCTTTCTCTCCAACTGTTCGCGAAAGGAAAGAGAAAAGATCTAGGGTTACAGAACCGGTTTCTCCGCTTGTGCTCATGAAGTAATTTTCTTAATAAATCTTTGCAATTCTTTATTCAATTCAAGGTTATTTTATGTATAGAGCTTCAATTGAGGAAAGAGTTATCATAGAAGAGAGTTTTCAAGTAAGTTTCTTCCTTCATCTTCTTCAATTTTACTATTTTTAGTAAACATGGTTAGAGTAAGAGATAATGGAAAATCCAAGAAAAACCCTAAGGGGTCTTATCTTATTTCATCTAATCTCAAGGAAAAAGGTGATTCTAGCAATCAAACATCATGTAGATTAGTGTTTGTTAATAATGATTGTGCAAAGGCTTATGACAAAATTCTTTCAAGAGGCTTCATTCTTGAAAAGAAGTTGGTCAAGGATCAATTGCGTGATAACAAACTGTCTTGTTCTGAAAAGTATAACCTTGTTTACATCTTTGATGGTCATGGTGAAGGATTTGATATTCTTATAAGAGTGTTCTATCCAAATGTCCATGATGTTAATATTGATACCTTGTGCTTCCATGATTGGAAGAAGAGTAATTGAAGTGGATAGAATTTTTTTGGCTACTATTATAAAGCTTCCCATGGGGAATTTTTCTTTTCCTAGACCAAGAGAAGGAAAGTTGTCATGTAAAACTATCTCAAATCAACTAAGTGGTAGAAGTATTGGAAGTTTCCCACTAAGGATGTTAATTTCTTTGCCTTTAAAGATTTTTGGAAAGTTGGGAATACCAAATATTTGTCTTTCCACCATTGAGCAAAATCGTTGGAGTGGTGAATTTGTAGAATTGGTATATTTTCTCGATATTAAAGTTCAAGGTCTGGGCATATGTGGTTGGATTATCCTTCAAATGGCTGCTATGAAACTCTATGACAAGAAATTAGGTTTTCCTTGCCTTGTTATGAAAATTTGTCAATACTTTGACATGGATCCTATTGGAACTTCAATTGGCACCAAGACTTCCTTCAATCATATGAGGAACAATGATCTCGAAAGAAGAAAAAGCCCTTCTCCATCCTCAATCGGTACTTGTGATTCTATTCCCTTGGAGCTTTTGCACAAGATTCTCAAAAAGGTTGGAAAAGTAGACAACATGTAAAATGTTTACGTGAACAAATGAGTTTACTTGGTAGAAAATTTCTCGAGATTAAGGATGAAATAGAGAAACTTCAAGCTTCTTGGAGTGACTCGGAGAGTGAAGATGAAGATGTTTCTTAGCTCCTTCATTGATCTTTTTACTAGTTAACTCCCTGTAGGAATTTAATCTAATTGTTTAAGGAGGAACACTAGCTTTTAGAGTAGTTCTTATGTGTTGCATTAACTATTCCAAATACTATCCTCTTGAATGTTTAAAGTTTATTAATTAAATTTTATTTTGGAAGATGACTTGCATCTCTCCACGACTACACTTTTTGTGAATATACTGCTACAAGATTCCGTAAGATGTTTTATAGGAATCTACTTACTTCCTTGATTGCATAACCGCCAGGGAATAAGTGGCGAACTTTAATCTCTATGTTCGTACATGGCTAGAGAAGTTATAGTTCTTATGTTGAATCATATCACATTAATTGTTCTCTTGTTCGTAACTGGCGTAGAGAATAATTTTTATCGATGATTATTTTTCTCACGAAAAATCTTATACCTTAGTGCCTCTAACATTAAGATCGCTATTTTTAACTTCTTTGTTCGTAACTGGCGAGAAGAGAGAAAAATATTGGGATACAAATCTACTTTGTTCATAACTGGCGAGTAAATTTGTTAATGTCCAAGAAAAATCCTTCTCTTGTGATTAGAGTATAGGTCGCTCATGTGGTTCTTTCGGGAATGACATATAATTGAGGAGAGTTTTTTGAACTTGTTTTTAAACGTAATATGTTTGTGGGGAGAGCGGATGTGGAATTGTAGGAGATACTTGTACCTGTAGGTCTTCATGACGCAAACCGAGTTTCTTGGTGGAATCGTATAAACTAAAAGCTTGTATGTGTTCTCTAGTCTTGAATACTCTTTTGTCAATTCGTTATGATCCCTATTTTTCGCCTTTGCCAATTTTGTTGACAAAAAAGGGGAGAATTATTATGTAGTATCTTAGTACAACATATGGATTCTCGGAGCATTATGGAATGAATTATTGTCTATAGGTTTTACCTATTTTTGGAAGAAAAAAAAAATAAGCATTGACTAAGGGGGTGAACATATCACCATAGTATTGCTTCAAAGTTGCGGTGCAATTGAACTATGAGGAAGGTATCAATACTATGTTTCTTTTTTTTCTTTTTTTCTTTTTTAAGCATAATACTATGTTTCTATATAACAACCAATGAGTAGAGTGAACTTTCATTCTAATAAAGCTCTTTGTGAGTATGAGGTTGTTAGAGCAATGCTCGGTTCAACCCACAAGTTTTGCTATCTCAAGCTTGTTTTCAATGTTAAATGATTAAAACTATTTCTTGATTTCTAGTTTATTAAGTCAAGTCTCAGACTAAGTTAGAATTTGGTAGTTGAGTATCACACATCACCATCGAAGACTGAAGATCGACGAAGACATATTTGAAGAACTTATGTATCATGTATGTGAAGACTGAACCATTCTATTTTATTCACTATCTTACCATTCTATCTATTAAGACTATGTATTATGACTTCTAGTAGATTTACAAAGAAGAAATTTCGAGTCAAGCTTGTCTTGTTAAAAATCTCGAAATATGATTCTAGAATAGATGTTGAAAGGTCCTTAACAATATTAGTTCAGAACAATTTATTGTTTGAGAATTGATTTGTTGATCAATTGAAAATAGCCCATACAATTGATTTTATCATTTGGGAATGTTTCAAACATCATAAGAGAGAGTTTCATGAACTTCTGATGTTTCTGTTTGGGGTAGGTTGGCCAACCCGTTTGCAAACCATAGATATCTAAATCTCATAAATACAGGAAGATTGGCGAACCTGTTTGCAAGCCACAAGTTCAGTTGGGAACAGTTCACGAACCCGGTAGGCAAACTGTGGTGAACTGATTTTTTAATGTTGGTATAAAAGGCTTAAGGTTGGCGAACCAGGTTGGCAAACTGTGTCTATCTAAGTTAATAAGCCAAGAACGGTTGGCGAACCCAATCCGAAAATTGTTTCCATCTGAGTTCTCGAGCCGATTAAGGGTTGGTGAACACGGTTCACGAATCGTAGCACCTTGACTCGTTAACAAGCCTTACGGTTCACGAATCGTCTCACCAGCTGTCCCAGTAAATTTAACAGATGCATAAACTCTTATTTTTAAATATGTTTAGCATTGTTATGACTCTCTTAAACGCTTTTATGACTAAGTTTGATCACTTAAAAATTTATGTGTGTGCATTATGATTAAACTCTTAAGTTTTTTAATGAACATCATACTGCTTGTTGTTCACATAGCATATTTTCCAAACCGAACAAGTCATTATACACAGTTCCAGAACCGGACCACTGTATATATTCTTTTATGGTATTTTCAAGACCTAAAGTGTTTGATTGATTCTCAAGTTATCTTAGCTTGAATTCTAATAAACCCTCAGTCTTAAAAATCTATAAATAGAGATGCTCTATCAACAGGGAAATTCAATTCCTGACACTTTATGTCCTATTTGATCTAGAGTCGTCTTCTATGAACTTAGGTTTCCTCTGAGAAACATAATTAGGTTTACGACTAAATGACTTCACTTTGGGGATTCATGAAGCTAAGTCCGATTATAATTTACCTTGATAGTTCGTGTATCCTGATCTTGCTTTTATGTTATTTAGGTTTCTTTTTCAGGCAAGATAGATAGAATAACAAAATTCGCTTCATCTCAGACTTTGTGATTCCTCAAGATAGATATCTAATAATTGATCTTAAGTGATATTTTAATGATTTTTCTTGAGAGGTGTTTAAGAATCTAGGCTACTTTTCGAGAGTCGAAAGTTCCGGATTTGTGAGGTTTGCTAGCTTGTCTATTACAAACAGATTTACATACCTTGATCATTCGATCTAAACGGAAATCAAATAGGCTTATTTGTCAGAGGGAGATTGGTATCAAAAGTCTTCACTGCAGCTGACGCAACTCTTAGGTTATAAAAGACGGAAGTTAAGGGAATCAAGGGCGTAGAACCTTGCGAGGTTTAAGAGACGTAAGGAGCGTGATTGTAACCGAATCGCTTGGAGGGTTGATTCGGTCTCATCTACATTCTAGTCCAAAGTCTGATAGTAAGCTAGTATTTGAAGTTATTTAATACAGCTCGGTTTTCAAATCTGGACGAGGTCCCGAGATTTTTATACAGTTGCGGTTTCCTCGTTAACAAAATTTCTAGTGTCTTGTGTTTTTCATTTTCAGCATTATATTGTTTATCTTTATAATTTGATTGACGCAAGTTGTGCGTATCAAGTTTAAGTAGATACGTCCATATAATTGTGATCAATTATGAAATCGTTCTTATAGAATTCGTATCTCGAAAGATAGATAAAAAAATTAATTACTTGGCCGAATTCCGATTAGATTATTTAGACACGACTAGATTGATCTTGGATATTGATTTTTGAAATCGTCCAAAAACTCTTCTTGACAATCAGGTTCATGGACTCATTGTCTACATATTGATTGAGAAGAGATAGTGATATAAACTCTATGTACATATTGAAAACGATCATTAAGTTGGTCTACTTCCAATTGTATTAGGTTTTGTCCATACAGGTTGCCGAACGAAAAAAGTTGGTGGTATATTTGGTACCCTCTCATTTTTCAGGTATAATTGTGTCTACCTGCTTTGATACCAATTGATAAGTATAGGGTACCAATCACACCACCATTTTTTTCGTTCGACAACATTTACGGACAAAACCTAATACAATCACAAGTATGTCAAAGCAAAGATCGTTGAATAAGATTGTATATAGATTGTTTATCTTTCACAATCAATATGTATAAACCAAAGGTCCGTGTACCTGATTGTGTAGAAGATTTCTTGGAAGATCTCAAAAATCAATACCCAAGATCAATCTAGGTGTATCCAAAGTATCTGAATTCTAACTAGTACAAAACTTGTAATATATATTTAAATAAATGAATTCAACAAGAACAAGTCTTGCAATGACGAGGGGAGTACACCATAATCTTTTCGATATCAACATATAAGTCTGATGCTTTGCTTGATCTAATATAGACAAAGACCGTGAAGAAGATAACAAACCATAGTGTATACACTTGGTATATAATATAAGTCCGAAACCGAAAATTAAACTATAGGGATCCACCCAAGTGTTTAGGATTAATGTAAAAGTGCAATTACTTTAATTATAACTTAAGAAAACTATAATACGAAAAGTAAAGTAAAAGCACACAACAGGATTTTGTTAACAAAGAAACCGCAAATGCAGAAAAACCCAGGGACCTAGACCAGTTTTGAATACTCTTAGAATTAATACGTTATACAAAGACCACTACCAACTTCGTATAGTTGAGACCAAGTAAACTATCCTTAGTTACCTAGTTTCCTCAATATCCTTACGCTTACAACCAATCTGGCTAATGCACATGAATCCTAAGATAGAGTCTACTATCTTAAGTTGCTTCAGCCGCTGTGAATACTTCTACCACTCAACTCCTTTCGATCATCTTCCAAACAGTAAAGGGCTAATTTGTTTGGTAACCACTTTTCTTATCTCAATATTTTAATCAGAGATATTCTAGTTGAGCTTGACAAAGGATATTCTATATAAATCAATAAACTCTTTTGCGCTTTATATCTTCCAAGATCTGGATTAACAAGTGAACTAGATCAAGTCAAACAGAACTATCAGATTTGGATACTGAAGAGTACCACCAAATGATAGCTTGTCGATCTAAATACGACTAGCAATAAAAAGTCTATCAAAGATAAACCAGATCTAGTCGGATCCCAGCCGATCAAGTTTGTGCACGAAGCAAATCTCAAAGATACGAAACCAATAAGGAGAAATCTTCATGTCTTCAAATCTTCAAAGTCTTCAAATCTTCAAAGTCTTCTTCTGTACCTTCACAATAACAAACTTGAGTCCATCTTATGATCAATCACACACAGAAAGAAATTTGTTAACAATGGATGATCACAAGTCAAAGTCATATCTAAAATCAAATATGAACTATCGTTAATCTATTCATCTAGTTTGAGTGACCTTATATCAAAAGAGAATGCTCTCAAGAATAATCAAATCAAGTGCAAACAAGAATTAATAACCGTTAGTCAGTCAAATAATAATCAAAAATTAAAATAACAATGCAATTCTAATTTCCCACCAATGGTACTATTTAGACGCTTCTTGATCACAAAGAAGTCTTTAAATTAGCGGACGTAAGAGATTTCGCCTAATTAGGTTACTCTCAGCTCCAAGATAGCATTACGAATGATACTATTAGTCAGCTACAACAGTGGCTACGAAACAAAGTGCCTGCCTCAGATACGTTTATAAGAAGAATAAACTTCACTATTCATAGACCATGGTAGTTTGGACACCAAGGAATTTCCATAACCGAAAATATTCTCAAGATATGCAATAAAGCACCTAAATTCGGTTTTGTCTAATTCCAACCAATATTCAACTGTATAACCGAAATCCCTCTTGGAAAACTCAATATCAGCTAGCACTTAACTAATATATATTTCCAGAGATATGTTTTGATCGCTGATAAAAAAAAACATATACATTCAAAAATCCGTTGCTTGAATCACATTTGGAGAGTTTAAGCAAGACAAGCTTGAACTCGAAATTTATTATTTGCCATATTAAAACTACTAAAATCATAAATAGAATGGTATATGCCATGAGTAAATAGGATAGGTCAGTCTTCAGATTCTTCTTTGTTGATGAAGTTATCGCAAGTGTCTTTGTTTTTTTTTCATTCTTCCTTCTTCGAGGGTTATTCAGTGATGTTTGATACTCAACTAAGATGCTCTAATCCTAGTCCGAGACTTGACTTTAATAAATTAGAAACCAAGATATAGTTTTAGACATCCAACATTGACAATAATCTTGAGATAACAAAACTTGTGAGTTCGATCGAGTGATGCTCTAACACTTGTTACTTTATGATAATGAAAATATCTCAAATAGGGATACCTGGATGTCAACAATTGCAGTTGTTTTATGAAAATTTTGATTTCTAGATGCAATCTTATTTTCGAAAAACAAAATAAACTCGACAAGAGATTCTACAGACGCATTGAGCCATGTTCAAGCTTATATCAAATATTGACTCTTGAAAATAAGATTGTGACATGCAACCTAGGCAAGAGGAATCTCAAGGGGAAAAAACTATATTTTGTGATGCTTCTTTTGATAAATTTAACTATAGTTGTGGAATGAACGCACAATTGGGGGATATAAATTACTTTCCCCAACCAATAGTGTCTGCTAAGGGGTGTTTTTGGGGGGCGGAAATACTAAAATACCCTTTGGTTAATTAAAAATATTATGAAAAGACTATACTACCCTTCCCACAAAATAAAAAACTTAAAACTTAAAATCAAAAACCAAAATCATATCCCCCATTCACTGCCGGCACTCTTCTTAGGGTTCGGGTTTTTAAGAAAAAAAACCCTTCATCGTTCTTCATCGTCGATTCAAAAATTTATTCGTCGATTTCCCCATTCTATAACCATGCCTCCACGAAAGAAATCAAATGCCCAATCGAAGTCAAAATCGATTGTTCAACAAAAACAAGAACAAAGGCTTGCTTTGATTGCTCAAGAGCAAGAAGAAGAAGAAGAAGAGGCTTCAGACAATCAACTTCTCGTAAACATGGCTTCTGTGAGAAGGTAAGTGCTTTTGAACTGTTCTATGAGTGTTTAAGTATATTTAAGGCATTGGGTTTAGGTTAAAATCGTGAACCCTAACTCAAACAGTTGAGTTACAGTCAATGCCGGCATTGAAATTAGTATGAATACAATGCCGGTACATAGTTACTGCGTTGAAATTAGTATGAATACCATGCCGGTAGTCAGTTTCGGCATTGAATTCAATATGAATACTATGCCGGCTACAACACTAAAATCACCTGAAACTGAATGTTTAGTCCCAGCATTGAAATTAGGATGAATACTATGCCGGTACAATGTTACGGCATTGTTTTGAATTTTTACGTCTGTGCCGGCAGTGGTATACAGGAATAACCTAGGAATTACCTAAGAATACCGGCATTGTCAACATTTATTCGACTATGCCGGCTTTGTGTCCCGGCATAGTTTTTTGTTAACTTACTATGTCGTTTTTTAGTCTCGGCATGGATGCTATTTCGTGCACCAATGCCGGCACTGATGATTCTATGTCGTTATTCAGCATATCTATGCCGACATCAGATATGATTGTGAGCTGTCTTATATTTATTCCGTGTTTATTTTGATATAGGTCTAAAGCCAAGGAAGCTAAGAAAGGAAAAAACTAAATATGATGGCATTAAGAAGAAAAAAAAGAATGTTCTTGGTACTCCTGAGTCTCTGCCTCCTCGAGGGAAAGAACAAGGCCGTAACAAGCATTTGGGGGCAGGCTCTACAGGAGGGAAAAATTGGGAGAGTGGTGGTGACCGTAAAAAACTCGTAATCCGTGAACCTACTGGAACAATTGAGCACGATGAGCATGAGGAACAGGAAGCTGAGGAGGAACATAATGAGGTTGATCCTAGTCAATCAGCAACCCAAAACGAAGTTTTAGAGGATGATGGTGGGCCAAGTCAACAACCGACACAAGGTGAAGGTGAAGGGGTTCAAGAGAATAATAAAGTGGTCAAAGTAAAAGGTTCGCACATTCCTCATACTGATGACATGATACCTGACCTTGATCGTGGTAGAATTTGGGGTGAATCTCCGGATCTGAAAATGTTATTTGGCTACAAGGACACGTGGGCTCGTACTATCTATCAAACCTATGTAAGAATTTTTATCTTGTGCATATGTGTTGTTTTGTATTTATGTAAAATCTTCTAATTGTATTATCTCCTAATTGTAGGATCATAAGAAGGTTGTGCGTGTTTGTCGACACCAAGACGCGACTCATTGGGATTTGTCTACGGAATGTGAAGAGGTCCAACAATTAGTAAAGGACTCTGGGCTATATGCTTTGGTTGAAAATTATGTGAAGTATGATTCTGTGACATTCAATTGCTTCGTCGAGAGGTACCATGGTGACCCTGATTTGATATTTAAATCCAGGTTTTGTCATTTTCCTCTATCCCCAATTACGCATTCTTGTAGAATTGGGTTATTTGTTGACCCAATAACAGGTGGCAGCACTTCAAATGCTACCTTCTCAACCTGCAGGGATACTGAATAATTAGCACCAATCGAGATAATTATGTGGGGCAAAGATCTCCAAATAGGTGCAGTTAGGTTCATTAGTAAATGCACCAATTATTGTTAATTTTATTAGTAAAATTGCGAACCAGATTAACTGGTATAACAATAGTGTTTTATAGGAATGTAAGCTCTTTCTTACGTCTTGTGTCAACTCTTGGGAGTGCTTTCATCTATAAGGAAGCAGTAACTCACATATGACAAGATAGATAAAACAAGCTAGGCTTACCAAACATGATGATTCTCGGTTAGCCCGGTTCTAAATATTATATGTTAAACAGAACGCATACAAATCTTGCTATCTTTTATAGATTTTACTAGAATATAACCCGTGTCGTAACGGCACGGTTCGATAATTAGGAATTTCATATGCTCTGGTTTTGATTGTCGTTGTTCGTCTGTAGTGATTAACTAACACGACAATTGATTCTAGATTATTTTTTTCAATTGTCATGTGTTTTAACCGAGTTTATTTTAACATTAAAACTATCAACCACGTTTTATACTTTATATGTAAGGTTACACGTCTACCAGAGTTACGGACTTAACATAGTCTATTGTTACTCATCAATATGCATCGCCGCCACAAAACAACATGATATCATTTCTTTCTCCACCACCACCCAGCGGCGGAGCCAATCGTCGACTAACCTGGCTCTAGCCCCCTTAAAATTCTAATAAATACATAAAAATCTTTAATTTTATCCTATAAATAGTACTTAACCCATATACATTTAGGGTTTAATCCACCAAAGTTTACATGTTTCTTTAAGAAAAAAAGTAGCCCCCTCGATGTTAATTTCTGACTCTGCCAATTCCACTACCACTGCCGCCCACCCCTGTAGGTTGTTGAGCGTGGTCCTAGTTTTCGATCACAAATGACATGTATGATATTTAAATTGAACAAAATTAGGTCGTATATTCTCTTTGTATTGCAATGAATTATATTTTAACATTAAAAACCATGATTTATACGACCATGTACTAAAGATAGCACGGGTACCATTTTGGTGATCCAACGATCATGAACATTTTGTCCTATACGATTTGATATCATCCCTGAAATATACGGTACCTTCCTTTATCAATCGTGCTAAAAAAACAACCACATCTTTCACAATACAGTGTTATCCGTGTTGTAATGATAAAAAACTAATATTGTCCACCACTACTCACCAACGGCACTACTTCTTCGACCACCACCATCAGGGGCGGAACCAGGATTTTGAAGAAGGGGGAGAAAAAATTCTTGACAAGTTGGATACGGGTGAAAAATGGGCTTAGTAACCCATTTTGTGATTGAAGACCAAGAATAATTATAATTGAGCTTGGCTCTGCCCTTGATCACCACTTTCTAAAAACTTCCAAGAGTAACCCATTTTCCGCCTCCACCACTTTCTAAAAACTGCCACCGCTTCCACCGCCCCTGACTACCACTCACTACCGCCACTAATGTGTACTGTGATATTTATTTTATCAATATTATTTATTAATAGATTTAATATCATCCCTGAAATATATGGTACCTTAATCGTGCTAAAAAAAATCAACCACATTTTTCACAATACAATGTTATCCGTGTTGTAATGATACAAAACTAATATTGTCCACCACTACTCACCACCGCCACTACTTCTTCGAACTACCACCATCAGGGGCGAAACCAGGTTTTGAAGACGGGGGAGCAAAAATTCTTGACAAGTTGGATACGGGTGAAAAATGGGCTTAGTAACCCATTTTGTGATTGAAAGACCAAGAATAATTATAATTGAGCTTGGCTCCGCCCTTGATCGCCACTTTCTAAAAACTGCCACCGCCCTTGACTACCACTCACTACCGCCACTAATGTGTACTGTGATTTTTATTTTTATCAATATTATTTATTAATAGATTTAATATCATCCCTGAAATATATGGTACCTTAATCGTGCTAAAAAAAATCAACCACATCTTTCACAATACAGTGTTATCCGTGTTGTGATGATACAAAACTAATATTCTCCGCCACTACTCACCACCGCCATTAATTCTTCGACCACCACCATCAGAGGCGGAACCAGGATTTTAAAGAAGGGGGAGCAAAAATTCTTGGAAAGTTGGATACGTGCGAAAAATGGACTTAGTAACCCATGTTGTGATTGAGCTTGGCTCCCCCCTTGAATAATTCTTGGCCACTAATGTTTCCGCTTCCAACATTTTCTAAAAACTGTAACCGCTTCTACCGTCCACTACCGCCCCTGACTACCACTCACTACCGCCACTAATGTGTACTGTGTTTTTTATTTTTATCAATATTATTTATTAATGGAAATACATATTTATTAAATTAATTAAAAAATATATATAATTAAAAAGTTTATAAATCATTTTGTCATGAGCAATCAGTGAAAGAATAATTAATAAAACACTTTATAATGAAACAATAATTAATAAAACACTTTATAATGAAAAAAATTATTAGATCATTTATTATGAGCAATTAGTGAAACACTAATTAATAAAACACTTTATAATTAAAAAGATTAATAGATCATTTATTATGAGACACTAATTAATAAAGTATTTATATTATTTAAGTTGGCAAATTACGATCGTAGATTTATCCCCTCCTAGACAAATCTCAACCCGTGCCGTAATGGCACGGGCAAGGATATGTGTTTCAAATGTATCCATCGATTCATACATGTCGTAATTGTCTGAGAAGAATCGAACCGATCGATCCAGGTCTAAATGTTTTGAGGAGTTGGTTAATAAACATGTCCTTATCCTCTAATCTTTTAATATTGTGTATGTAAGTCAAACAACCCTTTGGGACAAACATAGTTAATCGTTGGAGCAAATCCTATGGGCAGTAGAACATTACTTCATTCACTACTTCAAAAAAATATCATCAAAGGTCATTCACCAAACTTGTAATAAAACTAAAAACACCTAAAATTACTTTAAAATCAATTAGATTAATCTTGCAAAATCTGTTAGCATTAGAATTTAATTTTTCTCTTTGATATAAATTGTTGTGTTCCCAATTTACATAGATTTGCGTTTATTCATTTTCCTAAAATTTATAATAATATTTAATTCTTGATCCATTTCTTTTCTTGTCTCTTTACCTATTATCATGAACTATTTCTCAAGCATGCATAATTACACGAAGTTGGGGAGAAATGACAAAAACAGAAATCATGACAAAAGAGGGGAATAAGGAGAGATGTGAGAAACTGAATCGATTACAATTAATTCACGCGTAGCCTTGCATAATCCCATGAAGTGGGGGAGAAATAATGACAGAAACAGAAACCATGACAAAAAAGGGGAATAAAGAGAGATGTGAGAAACTGAATCGATTACAATTAATTCGTGTGTAGCCTTGTGTTTGGTCAATTTTTTTATAGGTTTCATTTTTCTTCCTGCCCCCTACCCGGCAAATCTTAAAATCACAATATCTTCTTTTTTTGGAAAAATCTGGCCTTTAAAAATTGTTTTAATTTTAAAAAAAAAATAAAAAAAATTGAAAACTAAAATCAAATTAAAACAAAACAAAACAAAGAAAAATTAACCAAGGGTGACTAAATAATTTACCTATCTTAGGACACCTTTTCTCACCCTACTACCACTACTTCTTCCACCACCACATTATCGTCACCACTCCACCATTCTCACCAATACCCACCACCATTATCCCCACCGCCGATCCACCACCACCACCAACCATCACAACCACCATTAGTGCTTAATTTACCTATCTTAGGACCCTTTTTCTCACCCTACTACCACTACTTCTTCCACCACCACATTATCGTCACCACTCCACCAGTCTCACCAATACCCACCACCATTATCCCCACCACTGCCCACCATCACAACCACCATTAATGCTTACTGATATGGTTAATATCAAATAAATTTATTATGTATCAACAAAAATATATTCATTTGATTAATTAAGGAAACATTTATTATGAAATTTCAATTGAACATTTATTATTAAATTTTAATTAATCGTGATCATTTATAGCGACAGATTTATGTTCTGCAAGTATAAATTTGATCATTCTTTATCTAGCCTAACTTGTCCAAACTTTGTTTTTATTCTGGAAATGTAATCAATTTTATTTTAATACTAAAAACCGTGATTTATTCGATCGAGTACTATAAATAGCTGGGATCCCATTTGGGTGATCCAGCGGTCATGATCATATTGTCTTATATGATTTAGTATCCTCCTCAAAATATTTGTGTTTTGTCCTTACCAGTTGTGCTAAAAACAGCCAACTACATCTATCACAATAAAATGTTACCCATTTTGTAAAGACATAAAACTATTATTGTCCACTACTATTCACTAACATCCACCACCGTACGTAAAAACCAGCCACGCCCACTATTGTTTCCACCACCAGTAATGTTACCACCTCCACCACTCACAAATACTCGCCACTGTTTCCACCACCCACTGCTTCTTTCACTATCACCATAATATAATTTTTAAGCGGGTAACTGTAGTACAGTGGTAAAGTCATTGGGTGATGATACCAGTTACCTGAGTTCGAAACTCGCCAACACCAAATTCTTTACCGATCAATATATATATAGTTTTTAATAAACTTATTTATTAAAAAAATATGTATTTACTAGATTCATTAAATGAACATTTATCATGAAAAAATAATTAATCATTCATCATGAGCAATAAATAGGATAATAATTAATAAAGTATTTATAATGGTTAGTTGAAAAAACCACGGTTACAATAATTAACTGATTAGTGCCTAAGCAACAATATTTTTGGCATTATCGAAAATATCTAAATATGAAACATTGGATTTACTTCGTTGTGCAAGTCTGACGAAAGGCTTAACTCGTAGATCTTTTGTTCTTCATGTCACCAGCTCCAAATTTTTAGGATCCAACTATTGAAATGGATTTCGTCAAATTAGAGATTCAAATTCCTAGGTGTCAACAAAAAAGATAATACTTTGAACAATTATTGGAGATGATCTTTAATCTCATAGTTTTTATTATATCTTGTTACGTTTTCGGAATTATGAGACCGTAAATACAGTAGTGAGTGATGAGACAATCGAGACTTGTTCGGTGTTGTGTGTCTATTTGCTTTGTGCTTGGGTTCTTTCGAATCAACTAGATTTTGTGCCCGTGTTACGCATCGGGTGGACCCGGAAATCATCCATCATTTTTTTCTTTCTTTTAACCATATTTTTGATTTTGGTGATGCAGCTTCGACTCGTCCCGTCGTGCAATTTTAATTTTTAACCATATTTTTGATTTTGGTGATGCAGCTTCGACTCGTCCCGTCGTGCAATTTTAATTTAATGCCGCAGTGGATTCGCTGTCCCGTCGTGATGCATTTTTGATTTGGTGTGACTCAGTTTCGCCTCGTCCCGTTGTTTAGGATTTTTGAATTGGTGTGGCTCAGCCTCGCCTCTCCCCGTCGCTTAGGATTTTTGATTCGGCTTCGCCTTGTTCCGATAAATTTTTGATTTGATATTGCTCGGCTTCGCTCCGCCTCGTCGCTTTGGATTTTTTGATTTGGTGTGGCTCAGCTTCTCCTCGCCCTGAATGATCGACCCATTTACTACGCCATTGATACACGTCCCATGGGTACACCCGCGTGCTGTAAAGGTTTTGTGTTATGAGCCTAATAGGTCTGCATAAGAACCGTGTTAAATAAATTCTGTAATCACTCTTAACATGCTGTTCCCAAACTGACTCATATCCAAACTAACACAACTTATCTTTTTAGTGGTGTTTTTGTTATCTGATGAGTCGATACCACAACAAAGACCACAGGTCTACAGGGACTTAAAGAGAGAACTTTCTCAAAAAAAAAAAAAAAAAAAAACGATTCAAGACACCAAAATCAAATACACCCTTTTAGCCCTGGAAAAATATCAAGCGCCAACACGTACACTAAAACTTCATGAAAAAGTAGCTAGATAGAAGGATTAAACATTTATAATGAGGTTTAGCTAAGAATCTTATACCATTTCATACCTCCTTAGTGTATCACAAAAATCATATTAGCGTGATCAACAAATTAAATGTCAAAAGGAAAGCAAATCTTAAATGCTTTCTTTTAAGTGAAAATAAAAGGGAACCCGAGTAATATCATTAAGGGAATGCATTTTACTAATCAATGCTGGTAAGTACTGGCTAAAGTCTTCATGATCTTGCACAATGAACACATTATCTTCCCATTCTTCGTCATAAGTTTCTGGTGGTGTATTCATAATCAATTTTCTCAGCTCCTCCCATGGCTGGCACACTCTCTGCATCAAGCCAATCATTGTACTCATACTGACAATCAAAATAAACTTAATTAATCATCTGGGTCAAATTGCACACACAATTTTCTTACGATCAAAGTAAAAAATGTCAACAGTTGCTTAAGGAGCTTTCGGTTTTAATATATATATACCAGGAGATGGGTGCATTCTTAATCTGACAAAAATAACTTCAGATAAACACATTTGGAGAAACTCGGTGAGTATTCTTTTTTCATGTTCAAGTCAATCCTGAATTACTTATTTTACAGTAAGCTGAATCAGAAAGATGATTTCACCTGCAAGTATCTTATAGTTGGCTCAATAAAGGCATGTTGAGGCACTCATGCACCTAGGCAGGAAAATATTAAAGAAAGCCCTGTGTACTTTGAATCAGCCCAGAATGAAGGTTTATCTAGTTAACCAAAACGACTCAACCATGGTGTATAGGTCATATATAGTTAACCCGATACTAAACAAAGGGTGATGCTCTTTTTTAACCAAAAATACATATATGAAGTAAGTTTCCTAGGTCATGTTTCTTAGTTGTAATCCAATATTTTAGTACAACTAAAGTCGGCTTGCATTAGAGACTTTTACAAATTTGCATGTGAACTGCATAATATACGGCAGCGTAAATGTTTGACTTTCAATCTATCTGTAGTATATTTCAAATTCCTTAATGATTTGAAGGTAGCATACCTAAAAGATACGTAATGCTCAAATTGGAGTGCAGGTCGCCCATATGTTCAATCACAAATTTGTTCTCTAAGATTGTTACTGCATCACTTTCCAAACCTCGTACATCGATGCTCCACCTGAAGAGGTCCACTGATTACTTTTTGCAGGCCGGAACTTGGGTCAATTGGCAACAAAGTTGATCTTGGCAAGTGATAAACTTCACCTTCACGAATAAGGGGATTAAACTTCCACATCTCTCTGTATATGATGCAGCGTTAGTTTCCTTGGATATGCAGCATCCGCAACTTGGAACTAAAAAAGGAAATACATGAGAATCAAAGAGCCGGATGCTTACACTTTCATCGATCATCACCAAGTCCACGCTAATCATTTCATGATCGAAATGAAGTCTGCCTCTTCCCACTTCCTGCATACTCTCACCTGTATGACTAAAGTTTTGTCATCATTTAAATACATACTGGATGAAAGTGATTTAGCATGTGCACATAAGTCTGTGTAGCCATAATCCATATTTGGATACACACTCTCTTCAGTTGTGCTGTAACGGGAAGTATTCTTATCCTTTAATTGTTAGTATCTATCGAGTAACTGTGTGAACGGAGTCTAGACCCACCCAAGTCATCTCTACCTGTAATAGTTATCACCTCGACCTAATTCAAAGTCCATCTAGTTTCTTCACAATAGATGGGGGAAATGACTCTTGAGCTGTAAAACAAAACAGAAAACAATGGAAGTATCCGAAATTAGACATGGTTATTTGAGGATTGTACAGATTCTTGCCAAAGCATAATTAATGCCAACAAACATGAATATGGATTATGACAGGGAGATCACAATCATTCTGTAAAATTTTCTAATGAACTACTTGGTACCTGAAAATCCCAAGCTTGAACTGAGTTTAGCTAACTTACTCTAAGGTATCAATTCAATAGGGGTTTAAATGTTTTCACTGTTTCAATTTTGAATTCAGAAATACGGCTTGCCCACTAAACTTGCCTAAACACAATATAACAGTCAAGAATTTCGATACTGAAATTAACAGTCATGAATTCTTCACATTAAATGTTTGAAATGTATAACGACTACTGAAAGTAACAAATACCAAATATCTGATACTAATGAACTCAAAAGTTAATAATGGATAACAGCATAATAATTATACCTAGACGCCAAAATCCTTCATGTGGAGCAGGTTTCTCCCATTGACTATCAAGCCATTCAGCAAGTGTAATGAAGAAAGTACATGAGTTGAATATCGTACCAACCTCCAAAGCTATTTGAAGGTTGGACCATATCCATCCCAAGAAAATGAGTCCCAAATGGCTATTCCGAGGATAAGACAACAATTTTGTAAAGCTGTTTTATCTTTGTGTATGAGTCTGTTTACTCTGGCGATTTTACTGGGAAACAAAGATAGTTTTATAAAGTACATTCTTTAGTACCATATTGAATTCCAAGATAGGGTTGCTCTGCGACCACATTTACTGATAACTTAGGGTATAAGAAGAAAACGAAATACAACCAATCTATCCAGGATCAGTGAACAAAAAGAACAGCAAAACAAAATAAGAAATAAAAGAAGATGACTTACAACTCCAAATAAAGAAGAGCATCATTACCTTAGATGTTGCTTGGGCACAATGAACACTCTAGAACATAGAGATGTTAAAGTTAGAACAAAAGAAGAATATTCCTGAAACCTGAAACATAGAGATGTAAAAGTTCGAACAAAAAAAAATATACCTGAAATACAGAACCGAAACATAGCGATACAGATGTTAGAACCCCAAACTGTATCGCTATGTTTCAGAACCGAAAAATTGTATCAACCATGAATCAATCAATATCCCTTATCTCGGCAAACATGTACCAATTTCAACCACCAATTCCCTCATTAGTTTTCGATCTGTAATATTGCATCAACTATCAAAAGCATAACTGTCAAAATCAACCACAAACCCATTGATTCAAAGATCCCACTACTAATTTCTTCATGGACTACTTTTATTCATCAGGGATTCCGCAGATAAGGCTTGTGTATGAAACGGAAGAGTGACAGCTACTCTGACTTTGAGAATCACTCAATCCTTCAGTCTGATTTTGAATTAACGAACAGTTAGTCATTGACACTGCGGTCAGTCATTGACACTGCAGTAACTCCACCGAGGTGGTCTAATATATCCTAGGGTCAGTAAAAACTCTGTTGCTGACATGGAATCCCCTAATTTTTACTTCATCATGGATAAGGTTCATTCATCGGGCAACCCCCAAACCTCCCGAAAAGTAAGAACAATAACATTTCCGAAAAATCCAATTGCCACCTTTGATTCTTTCAATGTATTCTCAATATATTTCAGCACTCAATCAAAGCCAGTCAACCATAGATACAAAATACATGATAAGCTTTAAGGGGTTCTATCACCTTTCAATTTCTGAGTCTCTGCTAAGGGTTTGTTAAAAGGTCTGCGTACCCCCAAAAAAGAATTAATTCCACAATTCTTCCAAATCAGCAACAAATCCATAACATAAAACAAAATAAAATAAAATGAAAACTAAGTAAGAAATCATTACCTTCTGTTGTTGAGAACAAATCCCACAGAGAATCAATCCAAATCGAATCTCACGAAACCCTAAAAAAAAATACACAGAAACTGATATTCTCTCCCAAAGTAAGCTTAAATTAATCGTTTCAAACATCCCTATTGTGATTCGTAGGGAAAGAGATAGAGATTTTACCTTTTGTTTCTGTGAAAACTCGAGACCCATTTCTCAAATTAACAGCAACTCCGCTGGTATTTCATGAGGAAGAACCATGGTTTGTCGGAGAAGAAAAGTATGTCAGGAATTTGTTGCAGAAGAAGAAGAAAAGTATGGCAGGAGGAAACCCTAATTTCTATTTCTTCTTCTTTCATAGCTCAATTAGAAGAAAACCATTAGGAATTTTAGGTTTTTTTCTGTTCTTTTTTTTACGGCACAGCACCAACAGTTAAGCCAGGTTTTTAATTTTGTTATAAGTTTGGAAATTTTGGGAGAGAAAAAAGGATTTACCGTGAGAGTGCTCTCGTTTGAGAAAAAAGAGGAAAAAGAGAAAAAAGAGGAAAATAAGTGCTCTCGTTTGAGAGCTTGGACTTTGGAGTAATTATAAGAGGTGGGAGAAATTTTAGAGCAATTATAAGGGGTGGGTGGAGGTTACTTGAAATTTTGGCTCACTGCGTGATTTGGGAGCTCATATGACTTAGAATTTTAAAGGTATTGATTAATAATTCAAGATCCACTAATGGTGGGTTTGTTTGCAGAATTCACCGTTTCCAGGAATTTATAATCCCATGGGATTATAAATTATATGATTCATGTAAATTCTTTGTGTGTTTGGTAACTCAACTAAAATTCATAGGATTTATAGAGTTTTCTTATATTAAAGTCTTTGTATTGTTTGGCATTACCCCCAAATCTTAAAATTGCATATATATGGGATTTAGAGTTAAAAAAAAGTGGGTCCATAAATCCCTTGATAAGTTTCCCAACAAATCTTAGGGGGAGGGGTCGGACTCCATATGGAGGATTTGCAAACTGAATCCCGTAGGAAACGTGATTCCAATGATTCGGACAACCAAATATACAAAGGGAAACGTAATTCTACCAAATCCCCTGAACTCATAAATTTCATCTTTAAAATTCTATATCCAAACCCACCATAAAGGAAAATTCCGAGGGATTTCCGAGTAGACACAGCTCAGGTGGGATCAACCGTGGGTAAAGCTCACCCCCACCAAACTCCATGATGGGCCCATAGAGCTGTGTCTTTCAGGAAATCCTTTAGGCGCGTCCGGCACTGCTCCTTTCAAATGTGATAAAGGCCGTAGGGAATGAAAGAAATATTAAGTAAGAAAGTTGACAACAAATGATATTTTTTTATTTTTTTTATTTTGAAACATTGACAACAGGCGATGTGGTGGAGGGGTAGGGGATGCACTGATGCTAGTGAGAACAAATTGTTATCTCCACTAAGAGTCCGTTTGGGACGAATGGAGTTAATTCTAGGGAATTTCAGCTGCCTAGAACTTAAACTACATAAAAAATAAATTTCATTCTCTTAAATTTTTGTGTTTGGCATGTTTATTATAAATAAAATTGATTATATTTCAGTTTCCAAATACTTATTTGTTTAAATTTGATTTGCTAGTAAGTTTATTTCCAAAATTGCTAAATTTCTTTTTCAAATTATATTTTATTAATTTTAGATAATTTATAGAATCAATTTTAATTAGCAGAAACTAATTTTTATCTTTTGATAAAAAAATATTTCTATTTATAAATTATCTACTAATAACACTATATAAAATACTACTAAATTAAAAAATAATGCTTCAAAAGATCAAAATAATATTAAAGTTGAAAAGACGAGGGTACCCAAATACACCACAATCTTTAATTTATCCACCTATAAGTCCTCTTACCGAAAGTGATTGTCTATGGACAAAGTCGAGATAATACGACAAATCGGTATTCACACTTTGTGTGATCGTCTGTGGATACGAGATCGAGACAATACAACAAACAAAGTGTGATTACTTGATAATAGGTTCGGACTTAACCAAACTCTATAGGATCACTATCAAGTAAAGCGGAGTTAACGTTTGTGTATTTTACTTCTTATTATAATAAATAATTATAATTGCGGAAATAGAAAAGTAAAAGACACAACAAGATTTTGTTAATGAGGAAACCGCAAATGCAGAAAAACCCCGGGACCTAGTCCAGAATTGAATACTCTCAGAATTAAGCCGCCATACAAAATCTAAACCAACTTCGTATAGTTGAGACCAAGCAACTAACCCTAGTTCACTTCGTTTATTAAGTATCCCTGCGCTTCCGATTTCGATGAGTGCACGCACTAGAACAATTCCTTTGGATCGTATTCCAAACAGTAAAGGAACAACAAATCTGTTTGGTAACAAATCTATTGAATCTTTAATATAAAGATATCTCAAGTCATATGCAAAGGCTCTTCCGTTTAATCTAATAAACTCATTTGCATGGTTAGATCAATCTATCCAATAACTACCGAAGCAGTCAAGTTTAGATTTGCAATCAATCAATATAGATGCCGAACTCACGCAACTAATCAATCGAATAAATCCGATTCTAGTTGGATCCCAGCCGATCAAGGTTTGTGCTACACAAAGATATGAGAAACAAATTGTTTTGGGGTAAAAACTGATTCTGCTGGAAATGGTAAATTTGGGTGTGTCGCCGAGAAACGAATCTAAACCCTAAACAAATGTACTGCACAGGATTACTTTAGATTCGAGAGATCAATTTGTACAATTCTTTCCTAAACCAAGAAATAGTCGTTCCAGTCTTGCTTCGGTCACAAACTGAAGGAGAATAGTTGATCTTAGGGAGGGAAGCGAAGAAGGTGTTGAGATAAGAATGGTTAACTCTGAAGGTGTGGTTGTTTTATGACTTGTATCAGAATGTGGAACTTTCTTACGGAAAGTAAGCTATATGTTCTTGGTGTTTCCTGGATACTTGTGTTTTTTACACTTGTTGGTTGAAAATAAATTATAAACTTATTTGTACCCGTCATAGTTTGAACGCACCCCTGACCTCATAGGAAGTGTAAGTAGTTGAGTGATGGAGAAGTGGGATCGTGTAAAATATTGAAAACCACGTCCCTACTATGAGGGGAAGACTGGTTGGTTTACACCCACTACTTCTTTGTTGCCACTAACTTTCTGCCTTTCCTGACACTTTCTTATAATGGGCGTATTGCACGCCACACGCTGTAAACCGCCAGATCAATACCCTGATGAACATCCCCTAGTTTGTGACATGTTTGATGTCTCGAGTACTTTTGTAGAAAATATACAGCATGCTGCTGAGTGGGTCTTGCTTGCAAGACCTAATTATTTTGACCAATCACGCGCAAGCTATGCGGCGGGCAGTCATATGTAACAGGTCAAATCATGAGACTTGCCGTAAAAAATATCATGCAATGCTCTTAAGTTGAAATAAGTTATTCATGAAATCGATATTTATTGAATATCGCTTGTAATCGATGCATATAAAGCATCGCTTTTAAGCAAGCAGATCAAAATAATATATGCCCATGAAGCATCATTTTATAAAGCCCGTCTTGGTTGGTCGTGAAACCTAATGTCCCAAAAGGAGCGCGGCCAGCCATCTTCGAGCAGCGGCCAGGAACCGCTTGGGAAGGCCGAGGGCAGGTCGATCGGCTCTTATGGAAGAGTGGCGGCCGGTGAGCACGACAACACCTTATTGGTCACCCAGAATTAAATCTAAACCGCACAATTTGGCTAGCCAAGTTAGATGGCTGAGATGATTTGCGGCAGTTGTATACTGCCGTTGATTCGGTTCAAGACTTTTAAAGCCGTGTGACTGGCGCACTTTGGCTGATCGGTTTATGGCATTGCTAGCGTATTTGAAGCAATGCGATTGGTCGGAGCTATTGTTGAGTCACCAGTGAACATGGTCGCGCCTTGCCAGTTGCTTGAAATCAGATCTTGGCTGGTCGATTCGGCTAGCGAAGTTGGACGGCCGAGATTGCCTTGCGGCATTTATGTACTGCCGTTGGTCGACCTTGAGGTTTTGAAACCGTGTGACCAAACTATTTTGATCTAACGGTTTGAGGCGTTAGCTTCAGGCTGGGGGTAATTCGATTGGCCAGGGCTGAAGGAGAGTAGCCGGTGAGCGTACTGGCACTTCATTGGCCGGCTAAAATTGGATCTAAGCCATCCAACTATGATGGCTAAGTTGGACGGTCGCGATGAATTTGAGACTGCCATGGCCAGTCTTAACTCATTAAACCTTTTCCAACAGCGCGACTAGTTAAATTTTGGCTAGCGATTATGGTTGTTGCTGGCGAGTTAGGAGAATTCCGATTGGTTGGAATAGTAGTGCGCCCGCTGGTGAACACCATGGAGCTTGTTTGGTCACGCTGGGAAGAGGCCAAGCTCATTAAATCGGCCGGCCAAATCGTGTGGCCGTGATTGTTTTAAGACTGACATGGACAATCTAGATTTAGTGTATTAAGGAATTTAAGCGTGTTGACCAGCCAACTTCTACCTTTAATTAAAGGTTTAGGCTGCACATTTAGAGCGACTTGATTGGTTGATGAGAAAGAGGGGCCGGCAGCCAACAAAACAAAAGAAGGAGCGCCGGCCAAAGGGGCGCGGCCAAGCCCTTTCCGCCACGGCTCCAGTTGGTCGCGGTTTCCTCTTTTCTTCATGTTTCCCATTTTTGGTTGGATTTGTTCCTACTAGTTCCATGATGGATCAATTTCCTAGTTTGCCTAGGTTTGGTCTCGACCAATAGGGTTCGAGATATTGCGCAGGCCGCAAAAAACCTGATTTTGTAAATTAGGTTAAAAAATTGAATTTTGCGAGCTGACACAAAATTAATGAATTCTGTGTGTTGACACAAAATTACTAATTTTATTCTCAGAGAGCAGCGCAGTTTTTGTGTGCTTCTGATTGAGTACTTTCATGCAGATCTTAATCTTGGCACTTCGGGAGATTCATGCTACTCAGCTACGAGCGAACATTAATCATCATGTCATGTCAATATTAAGAATTCAGCTGGGGAACATAGCATAGGAAAAATACTCATCAAGCCATACATTAGTGAATAATGCAGGCGGGAGATAAAATTTATAGAATATTTGGGATTGTTGCTACATGCACTATTCTGGATAAATTTCATATATAAATATACTGAATTGCTTAATACATATGTAAGTAAAGATCCCTAGGTACTCATCACTTTTAAATGGCTTAGTTTTTTTGCAGAACGACGACACGTTAAATACAGGGTTTTACAATTTTAGCCCTGAACTAAAAACCACCATAAACATTAAGTCCCCTGCTTAGTAAGTAATAGTGACATTGTTGTGGGGTAAGCAATAGATGGTGACAGACGAGAATAAAATCGAAAAGACGGAATATGTAGAGATTACCGGGAAAAGTTTAACAGGTATGTGCGGCTGGTGAACTTCGTACCAGCGTGCCGCTAGTTCTGCCATAGGGCATTGGCGCAGCGGGCCAGCTGCCCATCTCTTTGTACGGTCCGAGAAGGAATCCTTCCTTCACTCAAATTCCGAAAACTCCATGCGTATAAATGGGAATCGACCCCCCCCCCCTTTTTTATATGCTCGTCCATTTTCGTGCCTTCATCCACGGCAGCCATCTTCTCACCATCAGCATCCCAAGCGCGTCGATCGTCAACGACAAGGTAAGTAGTCTTGCTATTTCTTTTCTTTTTTGGCGAGCGTGAACTCCAATTGTATGTGTTGCTTCCATTGCTTTTGAAATTCCATTCAATCCTGAGTGAATTCTCTTTGTTGATAGCATTGGAGTGAGCATTAACAACAGCATCAGTAACGAAGTGATCCACGGCAACAGGATCACAGCAAGGCTAGCAGGAGGATTCGAGGTAAGTGACGCTGCTTTTTTTTTTTTTTTTTTTTTTTGTAAAAACCTAGTTTTAGGTTTTCGGCTGCAGGCATAATTCCCACGGCAATTTTTTTTTCTCTCAAGTGGGCGCAAGTCCCCACTCAACTCGGTCGTGGGTGCAATGTCCCGCGGCCAAAAATATCTCTTCATAAAAAAAATGTTGGTATATAAACTCCATACTACTTCATGTAAATTCGACCACTGGTGACCATATAAGAACTGGCATGCATGGCTCTTCTCTTTTAAAGTATGAAGTAGTGACTCTTTTCCCGTCTTGTTTATTGTAATTACTCAAAAGTGAACAGTAATGTAAGGAATTCTTGTTTGGATAAGATGTCACCTGGAGATGTTTCTGCTGCTAAGCCAGGAAGTATGAATGACCCCAAAGATATTCCAAACATAGATGATGAATTCTTCACGGCGCCTTACTCAATTATGAGAACTCATCCCGGTCACATAATAACCCTCCTTACTGATCCGGAGAATGAATGGGTTGTTCAGTCGATTTCTCCTAAGCGAGTAATAAGGTTTTGTCTCCAGAAGAAAGAGTATCCTGCTTCCCCCATTGATTTTAAAATATGCCATAACCCGTTGCGCTCTTATGATGTATGGATGAGATATATGTTGGGCAACGATCATGTTAGGGACAATCTGATCAAAGCGCAAATCGCCGAAGCTATCAAGGCGTCTGCAACACTTCACATCAGGAAAGATGTTGCAGGTTTGATTACTTTCATTTCTCGATGGTGCATGTCCACCCATACGGCCGTATGTAGATGGGGTGAAATGACTATCACTTTAGAGAGCGTAGCTGTCCTACTGAATCTTCCAGTTGCAGGAAATCTTAACTTTGGCTTGTCTGATGAAGAAGAAATAATGTACGCCACTCTAGTTAAGAATATAGGAGAATATAACCCGAAGGAAAATGATGAGAAATGCTTCTATACTTGATGGGCGTATGAATGGTATCATATGAAACCGAAACCGGGTCAAGTATTGAATGACACGCTCAGCGTTGTTGCGTTTTTATCTCTGTGGTTGTCTAGAGATGTTTTTGATGATGGTTCTGGTATGAAGACAATAAGGCCGAAGCTTGTTACTTTTGCCATAAGGCTGGCGCAAGGCATGGTGTTGCCTATAGGCAGCTTGTTTCTTGGTTCCTTGTATTCCCATCTGGATTCTCTAGTAGCAGACATGTATGCTTCCAATGGATATATGAAGATAGAATCACATGTTCAAATTGCCTTTTTCCAAGCGTTCTTATGGGAGCACTTCAAAGGTTATGCTCCTAATCTTGTAGCTTCGTTCTCCAGTATATATGGAGGTGCCAGAATACTCCATTGGTTAAAAAGGTGCCCAAAACCTGGGTTAAGACTTATTGACTTTCTTGATAATGTGCATGCGATAGATTCTCGTCCTTGGGCACAAGTTCACCCATCTGTAGTTTAGCCAAATACCTTTGCCCCCGTCCCGGATATAATATTGCACTCTGATGGAGAGGATATGAGTATTGGAGGAATCGTGTTTATGCGAAGCTGTACACCTGGATACGTTCTGAAAAGACGAGGGTACCCAAATATACCTCAATCTAAAACTTTTCCACCTATAAGTCCTTTTCCGAAAGTGGTTGTCTATGGACTGAGTCGAGACAATACAACTAATCGGTTCACATTTCGTGTGATCGTCTATGGATACGAGATCGAGACAATACAACAACGAAGTATGTTTACTTGATAATAGGTTCGGACTTAACCAAACTCTAGGGAATGTCTATCAAGTAGAATAGGAATTAACGTTTGTGCGATTTACTTTAAATTATAATAAACACAATTATAATTGCGGAAAATAAAAGTAAATGACACAATAATATTTTGTTAACGAGGAAACCGCAAATGCAGAAAAACCTCAGAACCTTGTCCAGAATTGAATACTCTCAGGATTAATCCGCTATACAAAATCAAACCAACTTCGTATAGTTGAGACCAAGCAACTAAACCTATAGTTCACCTAGTTCCGTCTGTACCCCTGCACCTCCAACTTGTTAATAAGTCACGCACTTGGAACAATTCCTTTGGTTCGTATTCCAAACAGTAAAGGAACAACAAATATGTTCGGTAACAACTCTTTTCAAACAACGTGATATGAGTTTGACAAAGGCTCTTCCGTTTAACCAATAAACTCCTTAGTCGGGTCCTCAGATCAATCTCTCAACAACTACCGAAGTAATTGTTAGACTATGCAATCAATACTATTAATCACAAAGAAGTGTATTGATGCCAATCTACTCAACTAATCAATCCAATCTATCACAAAGATAAACCGATTATAGTTGGATCCCTCTCCAGCCGAAACAAGTATTGTGCACACCAAAGATTATGAACCCAAAAAGTCTTATTGTCTTCGAATCTTCTTTGATCTTCAATCAACACCTGCACACAATCAACTTGAATCTATTGTGATCAATCACATACAGAACGGAGTCTGTTAACGTTGGATTATTACAAGACGTCTTTAGATGTACAAACAGTCTAAAGATCCCCGTCGAAACTTCGATCTAGTTTGAGTGAATCTTATATCAGAAGAGAAGATTCTCAAGCATAAACAAACTAGGTGCAATCAAAGTTCAACAACCGTTAGTCAATTAAATCAATCGAAAACTAAAATAAACTGCAATTATCTAGTTTCCCACCAACGGTACTAATAGAGCTTCTCAATCCTAAAGAAGTCTTTAAACCGAGCGGTCGTAAGAGATTTCTCCTAATTAGGGTACTTTCCTCTCCGATAGGCGGCTCCACCAGTAACAACACAACTGAGGTAGTTTTGCTGGCTCTGAGGATTAGTTTGCTAGAAATGCAAACTTCAATATTTATAGACAAGGAAGTTTGGACACCAAGGAATTTCCAAAACCGAATATTCTCAAAGACATGCAATAAACATAAAATCGGTTTTCATAACTCCTGGAAATGCACTGTCCAAATATTTACCGAAATCCCAATAGAAAAATCTATAATTAGTAAATGCACATTACTAATTATTATTTTCTAAAGATATGCATTTAATTGCTGGAAATTAAATAGCATATAAAAACTAAGAAACCTTAATTAAAAGATTCTCAATTTATTTCGATCCTGGGATTAAGGAATATCTTTGAACAATTAATGATAAGAGTTACTGCACATGTTCAAAGTATGTCGACATCTTTACTTTGCAAGTCCTTTTTCATACTTACAATCTTGGAAATGATTTGCCACACTTCCAAACAAGTTTAGAATTGGTTCATCTGACTTCCAAGAACTATGTGATTGATTATCCTATCAAATCACCAATCATGGGTTTCACGGTTCTACCAAAAACAAGTTCGGTTCTACCTCCATGTGAGTATTGTGCATAGTCACGCTAGTTACCAAAACTCGGTTGACTAGGTACTAGGATCGGTTCCCCACATACTTATGGTAACTACCTGTATTTGGTGCACATGTCCATAGGATCGGTTCCCACAAAACTACAAACTTGTTGCACATGTTCATAGGATCGGTTCCCCCATCTACTAAAAATGTGTTGCACCTCTTACAAGGATCGATTCCCCTCTTGTAAATTTGTTGCACCTCTTACTAGGATCTATTCCCCAATGGCTAGATAAAATTTGTTATTTACAAGGCATCGATCATACCATCTTGAGTGATTACTTAAGATCGGTTTCACTAATAAAAGTCATACCAATACATAAGTCAGACCTTGTGAATAGTTTTACCAAGATACATAAACAAGTTTATGAGCGGTTATACTAAAAACACATATTGGTAAATCAAAATAGATTTGCAATGAATAACAATACCAATAAGCCTAGCGATTTCCCTTTCGATTCACAAAACAAGTTTATGAATTTACTTCCTTTAAACGAATGTAAACATTGTTTCCTAGGATGAAATCTTCACTCACACCCATACATAATCACAATAGCATTCATATGATCATGTCGATGTCTTATATACAAAGTTTAATGGTTAAGCAATAAACCTCGTATTGTATTCCTTAATACTATGTCTAACTAGAGTATCATACACAGCTTCGCAGTTATGTTTTCAATATGCACGACTTGAAAGATATGTTAGGGAATGAAACAGATCAAGTCAAATATTACTAACCTCAAGAGGAAGGATGATGTTGTCGTTGTAGCTCCATACTTATTTACATTCTTCAAGTCTTCATGTAATACTTGTAAGTCTCATATCCTAACACTTTCAAGCTAACCTATACGAAGTTGACTCTAGTATATAACCAAGCGACTTTTTAAATGAGTTTCGATTCACTAAAATATGACAACCAAACTTGACATACCAACGCTTGGTGGGTTCAACCGAGCTATGCTCTAACACGTTCCATCTTTCTTTATGGAATATTTTACGGTAGTCCCTTATAATATTGATAGGGCCGCTCGTCAGATGGGTTTTGATGAGGAAGCTCCGTTTTTCCGTCCTTCAACGCCCCAGAAGACCTTTTAGAGTCTGTTTTGGATACTAGTATTTACGTAACGAAGAAAAGCCTCCCATTCTTGCTCCCAAGAAGAAAACCAGTGGTGACTCCTAAGTATAAGGAATTCTGGCAGAAAGAGTTCCTTGGTCTTCATCAATTCGTGCAGGAAGTTATTACATTTCCACGCGGCAGGCCTTTTTCCAAGACCTTAGAAAAACATCAGTTGTTGAAGCCGCTTCCTTCGAGTAAAAGGAAACCCTCTGGTGAACAGGTTTAGGTGAGAGCTCGTGTTTTTAAAAAAAGTGGGTGCATTCCACAAGAGAAATAAATTAGGTCAAAGAGGCGTGCAAGCGGCATTCGAACGACTCCGACAGCTCCGGTTGTTTTTAATTCTTCAAATATGCAGGTACGTATGCGTTTCTTATTGACCAGCCGAATTTTTAAGTATTTTGGACTAACCTCGAGGGAAACACCCCTTTTCTTTTTTGAAACTAGGGGATTGAGAGCATGAACGCTTTTGCCAGGATTGCACGTAGCCAGAACATGGCACCTCCAGAGGAGAAATCCAGTGATACTGAGTCTCTCGAAGGTGAATACGAAGGAGAAGAAGGTTCAGGATCTGGCGGTGATGAGAGAAGCACTTCTAAGTATAGTAGCAAATCTAGCTCTTCTAGTGAGCCAACAGATGAGTCAGTGAGTCTCCCGCACGTTTTTCTTCTTGGATTATTTGTTCTTCGATATGAAATAAATATTCAACTGGTGGTGTTACAGAAAGAAACCGCATCTGGAGATAACCCTGAGATGCAGACTAATCACAATTAGGATGTTGATGCGCCTTCCAATGAGGATGTAGACGCCACATCTGTGGCTGCGGATGAAATTGTTTCCAAAGAATCTTCTAAAATTGAAGGAGTTCTAGTCGTACATTTTGCTGCATGTGCCACCTTCAACCCTCCATTTGTTGCTCCCTTTGCGGATCATGTGTTGATTGGAGGATTCAGCGTGCCAGCTAAGCATGCAGAGTTGTATACCCAAATATGGGAAAATTATGGACACATCGCAATGACTAAGAAAATTAACAGTCGTGTTTAGTTGGTTAAACGCGTGAGGAGGCCCTATCTTCAATCCATGATATGTGCAGCGTGACTGGACACACCGTTTCCGAAGAAGTGGTCTCAAACTTGGAGTACCATCGGGACATGTGCACGAACTTTGAGTTTAACACCTCCTGGTTGTGTGAAGGGCTTTCCAAAATCCAAAAGCTGCAAACTGAAATGAACGAAGTTCCCTCCCTGGATCTCATTAATCAACAGGAGGTAGAGATCGAGAAGTTATCCCAAGAGTTGAAGTTGAAGCAGGCTGCTCTCCAAAACATGAAGGATGCTTTCTCTAAGAAGAATGAGTTGTTGTTGGACGATTTCCCTTGAATGCTTTTATTTTTCTGAACTTTCACCTCTTAGGTTTTTTGAAAGGCAAGAGACGCCTCTTTTATGGTTTGATTTTCTGGTTTTGAACTAGTAGGTAATTGTTTTGTGAGGATTTTTGAATTGATTTATTTTTTTAAATGATTCGTGAGTAATTTTCTGAAAGGAATGATACTTGGATCAACTAATAAGCTGAAATCCTAATTATGAATGCAAGTAGCGCAATCATTTTGGAGAAATTATAAATATTGCATTAAAAGGGAAATACTAGAGGAAAGAGTGATATGATATCTTTAGAATAATCGGGTTATTGGCTTCTATTCTTAATATGGGACTGACGTCTGTGTCAAGTCCCCAGCAAATTTCGAAACAATTGGTTGTGTAAACGATTGTTTAATGAAACTTACTTGTTCACGAGACCTCCCAATAAACAAAACAGGACTTTCCCAGATAATTGCTTTAAATCCAAGTTCATTGTGTGACGCAGCCCGAGAAGTCCCCAGCCGTTTTTTTATTGTTCTTGCAACGTCTGGAATTAGTTCAGACGGAGTCGTTATTCTTTCGATAAATAATAAGAACCTATCGAGGACGGCGATGATTGGGGCCGTGAAAATATGTTTATGTCGATCCGCGGAAAAGTGGAGGATCTTCAGTTCCCAGGTGCAATTCTCCTGAATTAATCTTTTCTTGGACAATGCGCTTCAGACAATTGCATTCACTGGTAGGATGATGGATGAACCTGTGATAGTAGTAATATCTCGAATCTAACATCTCTTGATCAGTTGGCGAACGCCATACAGGAGGCAGTTGAACCACCTCGTCGCGTACCCAAGCTTCCAGCAACTCCATAACTTTTCTTATAGGGAGCGGGAAGCGTGGGTACTTCGATTCTGGTTTCTCTCGCGTTTGCGGCTGTTGTAGTGAAAACTCTTGTAGGCTTTGACACGAAGCTCGTTTCGAGGGTGGAGTCGAGACTTGAGCAAGTGTTGACGCAGGCGCGGATTGTTTAGTTTGGAAATTTTGTTGTAGTGCAACTTTTCTTGAGGGCCCTGCATCAGTGACAACAATATGAGGTGGTTGGACTGAATACTGTTCATTGGCGCACTTCTCATCTTCATATATGCCTTGGTAGATTTCTCCTTCTTCAGGTGCTTTTATTTTTAGCAAGGTTAGATCGGTCGTAGCTGCGGACTGTTGGACAACTCTCTGAACTTCTACGAGGGTCTGAAGATATAGGTTTCCCAACAAAGCTTCATAAGCTGGTTCCTTACCTTTATCTTGCAGATACTGTGACACACCTGGCGGGTCTCTTCCCTTAGCCTCATGAAATCGCCTCAGCTCTTTGTCGTTGGATGAGTTTAGTTAGTCATTTCCTTTCTGCTCTCGTCCGATGCGGCTATGTACTCTGTCTGCATTTTCGTCGGCAGAGGCACATATTTCAGACAATGATTCAACATTTTTTGTGTCATCTCTGAAATTGGTGGCGTTCTCCAAGTGAATGTTTGCCACAACTGGTTTGCCGACTCTTGCCACAACCGGTTTGCCATACTCTTTAGGAGACAAAACGTCTAATTTTGCAGCTTGACGATATCAGCTTGATTTGCAACAACATCCTCTTGCCATGCCTTCCATGGTGATTGGGTTTCGAGCATTCGTGACTTTGGAAGAGTTTGGATGACCGGGATACATCATGAAGTGGAAAGTTGGGATTGGTGATTGAAGTGAATTCCGGTTAATGATTGAATTTAGTCCTAAGATCCACCATCTTGAAATTTGGGAAAATTGAAATGAAATTGAAAATTGATCTTGCAACCGAAAGATTAATCTCCCACTGTGGTCGCCAGTTGTTTTGAGGTAAAAACTGATTCTGCTGGAAATGGTAAATTGGGTGTGTCGCCGAGAAACGAATCTAAACCCTAAAAAAATGTACTGCACAGGAGTACTTTAAATTCGAGAGATCAATTTGTACAATTCTTGCCTAAACCAAGAAATAGTCGTTCCAGTCTTGCTTCGGTCACAAACTGAAGAAGAAGGGTTGATCTTAGGGAGGAAAGCGAAGAAGGTGTTGAGATCAAAATTGTTAACTCTGAAGGTGTGGTTGTTTTATGACTTGTATCAGAATGTGGAACTTGCTTACGGAATGTAAGCTATATGTTCTTGGTGTTTCCTGGATACTTGTGTTTTTTACACTTGTTGGTTAAAATAGATTAAAAACCTATTTGTACCCGTCATAGTTTGAACGCACCCCCGACCTCATAGGAAGTGGAAGTAGTTGAGTGATGGAGAAGTGGGATCGTGTAAAATACTGAAAACCACGTCCCTACCATGAGGGGAAGACTGGTTGGCTTACACCCACTACTTCTCTGTTGCCACTAACTGTCCGCCTTTCCTGACACTTTCTTATAATGGGCGTATTGCACGCCGCACGCTGTAAACCGCCAGACTAATACCTTGATGAACATCTCCCAGTTTGTTACATGTTTGATGTCTCGAGTACTTTTGTAGAAAATGTGCAACAGGCTGTTGAGTGGGTCTTTCTTACAAGACCTAATTATTTTGACCAATCACGCGCAAGCTATGCAGCGGGCAGTCATATGTAACAGGTCAAATCATGAGACTTGCCGTAAAAAATATCATGCAATGCTCTTAAGTTGAAATAAGTTATTCATGAAATCGATATTTATTGAAAATCACTTGTAATCGATGAATATAAAACATCGTTTTTAAGCAAGCAGCTCAAGATAATAGATGCTCATGAAGCATCGTTGTATAAAGCCCGTCTTGGTTGGTTGCGGAACCTAATGTCCTAAAAGGAGTACGGCCAGCCATCTTCGAGCAGCTGCCAGGAACCGCTTGGGTAGGCCGAGGGCAGGTTGATCGGCTCTCATGGAAGAGTGGCGGCCGGTGAGCACGACAGCACCTTATTGGTCGCCCAGAATTAAATCTAAGCCGGTCAATTTGGCTAGCCAAGTTGGATGTCTGAGATGATTTGCGGCAGTTGTATACTGCCGTTGATTCGGTTCAAAGCTTTTAAAGCCGCATGACTGGTGCACTTTGGATGATCGGTTTGTGGCATTGCTGGCGTATTTGAAGCAATGCGATTAATCGGAGATATTGTTAAGCCGACAGTGAACATGGCCGCGCCTTGCCAATTGCTTGAAATCAGATATTAGCCGGTCGATTCGGCTAGCGAAGTTGGACGGCCGAGATTGCCTTGCGGCAGTTATGTACTGCCGTTGGTCGACCTTGAGGTTTTGAAACCGTGTGACCAAACTATTTTGAGCTAACGGTTTGAGGCGTTAGCTGCAGGCTGGGGTAATTCGATTGGCCAAGGCTGAAGGCGAGTCGCCGGTGAGCGTACTGGCACTTCATTGGCCGGCTAAAATTGGATCTAAGCCATCCAACTAGGCTGGCTAAGTTGGACGGCCGCGATGAATTTGAGACCTCCATGGATAGTCTTAACTCATTAAACCTTTTCCAACAACGCGACTAGTTTACTTTTGGCTAGCCATTATGGCTGTTGCTGGCGAGTTAGGAGAATTCTGATTGGTTGGAATAGTAGAGCGCCCGCTGGTGAACACCATCGAGCTTGTTTTGTCACGCTGGGAGGAGGCCAAGCTCATTAAATCGGCCGGCCAAATCGTGTGAATGTGATTGTTTTAAGACTGACATGGACAATCTAGATTCAGTTTATTAAGGAATTTAAGCGTGTCGACCAGCCAACTTCTACCTTTAATTAAAGATGTAGGCTGCGCATTTAGAGTGTCTTGATTAGTTGATGAGAAAGATGGGTCGGTAGGCAATAAAATAGAAGTAGGAGCGTCGGCCAAAGGAATCTTGAGTTAGGGCGAATTGGCCGGCCAAAGGGGCGCGGCCAAGCCCTTTCCGCCACGGCTCCAGTTGGTCGCGGTTTCCTCTTTTCTTCCTGTTTCCCATTTTTGGTAAGATTTGTTCCTACTAGTTCCATGATGGATCAATTTCCTAGTTTGCCTAGGTTTGGTCTCGACCAATAGGGTTCGAGATATTGCGCAGGTCGCAAGCTGACACAAAATTAATGAATTATGTATGTTGACAGAAAATTACTAATTTTATTCTCAGAGAGTAGCGTATTTTTTGTGTGCTTCTGATTGAGTACTTTCATGCAGATCTTAATCTTGGCACTTCGGGAGATTCATGCTACTAAGCTGCGAGCGAACATTAATCGTCATGTCATGTCATGCTAATATTAAGAGTTCAGCTGGGGAACATAGCATAGGAAAAATACTCATCAAGCCATATATTATTGAATAATACAGGCGGGAGATAAAATTTATAGAATATTTGGGATTGTTGCTACATGCACCATTCTGGATAAATTTCATATATAAATATACTGAATTGCTCAATACATATGTAAGTAAAGATCCCTAGGTACTCATCACTTTTAAATGGCTCTGTTTCTTTGCAAAACGACGGCACGTTAAATACAAGGTCTTACAATTTTAGCCTTGAACTAAAGACCACCATCAACATCAATAAGAAATCTTATTCGTCTTCAAATCTTCTTTAATCTTCAATTAAACCTGCAGTACACCACTTGAATCTCTTGTGATCAATCACGCACAGATCAGAGTCTGTTAACAATAGATTATCACAAGATGTCTTTAGATCTAGAAACAGTTCTAAAGATCCCGTCGATACTTCGATCTAGTTTGAGGGAATCTTATTGATAGACGCATTATTGTGTCTAATATGTCTCAATCGTATATATTG
>JAJJMB010007966.1:56335-220222 GCA_023531105.1 Papaver atlanticum | reverse complement strand
CGAGTGAACGACAACCCTATTTCTTACCACTATCTAAAATTACATCACTTATATCAAAAGAGAAGATTCTCAAGAATACACAAACTAGGTGCAATCAAAGTTCGATAACCGTTAGTCAATCATATCAATCGAAAACTAATAAACTACAATTATCTAGTTTCCCACCAACGGTACTCGTAGAGCTTCTTGATCCCACAGAAGTCTTTAAATGAGCGGTCATAAGAGATTTCGCCTAATTAGGGTCCTTTCCTCTCCGGATAGACGGCTCCACCAGAAACAACAAAAAGATTAAGTTTGCCTGGCTCTTAGGATAGTTTGCTAGAAATGTAAACTTAGGTATTTATAGACCAAGGATGTTTGGACACCAAGAAATTTCCAAAACCGAAAGTATACTCAAGATATGCAATAAATGCCCATTCAGTTTTCATAATTCCAGAAAATGCTTTGTCCAATATTTTCCGAAATCTCTCAATCGAAAATCTCCAATTAGTAAATGCACATTACTAATTTTTATTCTCTAGAGATATGCATTTAATTGCTGGTAATTAAAGCATATAAAACTAACAACCTTAATTAAAAGATTCTTAATTTATTTCGGAACGGGATCTCCTTAAGTAATTAGGGAATATCTTTGAACAATAAAAGATAAGAGTTATTGTTCGTGTTCAAAGTATGTTGACATATTTTCTTTGTAAATCATCTTTCATATTTACAATCTTGGAATCGATTATACCATACTTCCAAACAAGTTTAAAATTGGTTAATCTGTATTCCAAGACAACTATGTGATTGATCAAATATGATATCACATTCATGGGTTCAATCGGTTCTACCAATCACTGGGATCGGTAATACCTGTTGATGGTGGTTTTTAGTTCAGGGCTAAAAATTGTAAAAACCTGCATTTAATGTGCTGTCATTTTTCAAAGAGACAGAGCCATTCTAAAGTGATGAATACCCAACCTCTTCCCTTGCGCATTTATTGAGCAATTCAATGTGTTTATCTGAAATTTATCCAGAATGGTGCATGCAGCAACAATCCCAGATATTCCATAAATTTCGACACCTTGCATGTATTATTCATTAATATAGGACTCACTGAATACTTTCTGTGCTGTGTTCCACGGCTGAACCCTTAATATTGATATGACATGACAATTAGTGTTCACTCGTAGCTGAGTAGCACAAATTTCCCGAAGTATCAAGGTTGAGGTTTGCATAAAAGTACTCAGTCAGAAAGCATGCTGCTCTCTGGCAATAAATAACTCTGTCAACACGCAGAATCCAATCAATTTTGTGATAATTCACAAGATTCAATATCAACCTAATTAATTTGCAAAAATTATGTTTTTTGCTCCCTGCGCAGTATATCAGACCCTGCTGGTCGAAACTAAACCTAGGAAAACTAGGAAATTGATCTGCCATGGATTAGTAGGTGCAAAGTCCTACCAAAAATCAGAAAACAAGTAATAAAAGAGGAGCCGCGGAAAATAGGAGCAGCAACAAAGGAAGGTGTGGCCGTGCCATAGGCCAGCCGGCGCCACCTGCAGATGGCCACGCCCCCATGCTCCTTGCCGGCCCTCCTCTTTCCCATCGACCAATCAGGTCGCTTTAAATGCACCACATGCACATGAGATGTGGCCGGGCGCATACTTGTCGGCCCTCTTTCCTATCGGCCAATCAGGTCGCTTTAAATGCGCCACGCGCACTAGAGATGTGGCCACGCCCTATGTTTGGCCGGCCCCTTTTCTATTGACCAATCAGGTCGTTCTAAACCCGCCATGCGCATAAAAAGGCCAAACCATGCCAAACGGACACCATGCCAATTGCTAATCGGCATGCCAAACGTGCCATGCCACGCCAACATGCTAATCAGCATGCCAACATGCCACTCCGCCGCAGTAACATGCCAATGTGCCACAAATGGCGCAGCTACGTGCTAACCCACTTTCTGTTCGTGGCCAACGCCATAACGGACTTCAATCAGGGTATTCTAATCAGAAGCACGACTTTTGCTTTAGCGGCACTAGTCGAAACCCTAATTTCCAGTCGTGGCCCAAATTACGTCACTTTGGCCCCACAACATGTCACGAGCCATGCGGGACCCATGAAACCCTAAAAATGGCGCCATGTTATGGCCACCCATGTCTATCCTTGCGCCTGTGGTCGTTCCCACATTATGGTCTTGCCATAATTCCTTTGACGCGGCCATTGCACCGTCTGCACAAAGAATGTCACCGTGCCACGGCCACATGCCACACGCGCTAATTAGGGTTTTGGCATGCAAAACCCTAATTTAAGTAAGGTTGCTACGCCAACCATGCCAAATAATGCTACCTAGGGCATTAAGTTTGATGTGGCAACTTGAGCCAAAATTGCCAAGCCATATTTGGATTCAACACCAATATGCCCAGATATAACGACCGCGGCTACGCCAGGCGCCATTCGCGTCACTATGCCACTGGCATGTGCCAATCGTGCCAACATGCCAATGGCGCAACTATGCCATCACCAGGAGCCAACGGAATGTGGCCATAATCAACGGCCACCTTCTCTCATGAATTACAATCTCAGCCGTCCAAATTCGCCACGGAATTGATCGGCCTATGGTAAGTCTTAAGTGACCAACCAAGACTAACCTAATAGCGTCACGCGCCATTCTCCTACGGCAAGTCTCCTGACTTACTTGCCACACATGGCTATCCGCCACCTAGCTGGCATACAATTAATCAGAATAACTAGGTCTTGCATACGAGACCCACTCAGCAATCTGCTACATATTTTCCATGAAAATACTCGAGACATCAAACATGTCATAAACATGGGGATACTCATCAGGGTATTGGTCCGGCGGTTTACAACGTGCGGCGTGCAACACGCCCATTGTAAGAAAGTGTCAGGAAAGCGGGCAGTTAGTGGCGGCAAGAAGTAGTGGGTGTAAACTAACCCGTTTCCTTCATAGTGGGGACGTGGTTTCTAGCATTTACACATTACCCCACTTCTCCATCACTCAGCTACTCCCACTTCCTACGAGATCAGGGTGCGTTCAATTATTACTTGTATAAATAGGTTTCTACCTATTTCGACCAGACAACAGATTTTTGGTTAACAACAACACAGTATCCAGAAAAACACAAAAGAACTGATAGCTAACATTCCGCAAGCCAGTTTCAAATTCTGATACAAGTCATAAATAGGCACACCTTCAGAATTAACCATTCTGGTCTCAACACCTTCTTTGCTTCCCTCCCTAAGACAAACCCTTCTCCTTCACTTTGTGACCGAAGCAAGACTGGAACGGCCATTTCTTGGTTTAGGCCAGGATTGTACAGATTGATCTCTCGAATCTAAAGTACTCCCGTGCAGTGCATTTGTTTAGGTCTAAATTCGTTTCTCATCAACACACTCAAATTTACCAAAACCAACAGAAACAGTTTTTACCCCAAAACAACTGGCGATCACAATGGGTGATTAATCTCTCGGTTACAAATCAGTTTCTCTGGATTCATTCCATTTTTATCAATTTCAAAAGGGTGGATCTTAGATCCAATTCAATCATTAAACTCAATTTAGGTTCAACAACCAATTTCAATTCCGGTGTTCCGTTCGCTAAGAAGCTTCACAAAAATGCTATTTCAAGCAATGCTACTGGAAATGCCTTGGATAGATGAGCAACGATAAATCTTCTAGATGAAAGGACCATAAAGCCACGTGAAGACACATGAAGACGTTATTACTACTTAGGAAGGCACGATGGCTTCTCTCGAGGTCCGAATGGAGCAGCCACATCTGCAACACCATAAGTGTTATATGGAGCAAGCCGGAAACTCCTCAAAGTTATCACCGATATTAATGTCTCCAGGGTCCACACTCAGGGAGATAAAAAGAAAGATTTGCATAGCCGTTGTTTCAGTATGGAGATAGTCCGACAACAAATCTCAACACCAGTGGAGTCCTAGAAAGGCACCTGCAGAGATCACGAAAGTGAGGGTCTATCTCCATTCCACCACTACTATCATTTTATGGTCAGGAGTATCCGCTATCACTTCATCAGCAAAATGTATAGATCCAGACAACGGTGCCCGCACCATCATGTCAGGAAAGAATCCGCAGCCGAGATATCTTCACGCAGAGGAAGATTCGAGAAGTTGCTGCACCAAAAGGATCCACGTTTCCCATATTTCCTTTTCCTAGGGAAGCGATTAATGCTGAAGAGTTCTCTAAATTTCCTACCGGAAGAACCTACACCGGATGTTCCAGCAAAATAACAGGCATCTCGATGACTACGTCAAGAGATCCAAAATTGAAGCCCTCGATTTCCAAGTATACTGCTGGTACTAACACATCAACAGATAACTCACAAATAGAGAAACCTCATCAGCAGCGTCACCCACGGACATGGCATGTGGTTTAGAAAAGTTACGGGTCGTTTTGCAAGAACTTCGTCAGAAACATTTTTACACTGCCCTCCGGAAGAATTGAAACTGGTTCTAATTGGTGAAGAATATTGGAGTGATACATATACCAAACGATTCGCATGGAAGTCTTCTAAAACATACTAAAAGGGCACATCAATCCTATGAATGAGCTATAAATAGAAGCCGAAACTCTCGACTACGTGACAGCTGAAAAACCCACATAATTCTTCCTGGAAAGTTCTGAATTATCGGTGTCAAGTACTTTTCACACACCAAACGGACTCCGAATGAATAAATTATTTTTGAAAAAGTTATATTTTCCTCTTAGAAAAAGAATGATAGGTCAATCACCTCATTCCGATATCGTGCGAAGATTTTGCGGCCGTTTTGGCAAGAAGACACGAATATAAAATTTTCATCAAGTCAATACACCAAGGTCGCATGCAAGCAACAATAGGCAAGCTGCCGCACGCAGAGAATCACGGAAGAGCTACTTCGCCGAAATAATAAAAGAGAAGGATAAGAAGAAATAACCTCACGGACATGAGTTATATTAAAAGGAGGAATCCTTCTTTTGGGCCATAATGTCCGAGCCACTCCTTCCTGCCAAGGTTCGTGACCGTAGCCGCCACTCTTTCCTGCCAAGGTTCGTGTCCGTAGCCGCCACTCCTTCCTTCCTAGGATCGTGCCGTAACCACCACACTCCTCCCTGTCAAGGATCGTGATCGCAGCCAGCCAAGGTTCGTAGTGCTGGCCAATTTTGTCCCATCCCACAAAAGCTCATGGTCGTGGATAGTTTTACTCGCTTACACATCCAGCCAATACCTTTGCTTCCATGGACGCCCATGCAATTCCAGCCAACCTACTTTGTTCCCATGACAATGTAGTCTCTTCTGATCACAGCTGCTACCAAGAACCTTTGCTGCTCGTTTGTTGATACCAGCCAGAGCTTCACCATAGCAACAACCACTACAAAGGTAATCCGTACTTCTCCATATTTTAGTTTCACATGGAAGAAGTAATAGAGTCACCAGTACAGATGCAAGATGGTGATATCTTTATCATGGTCAACCCACCGGCCATACAAGATAGAAACATGTAAACCACACTTGGGGACTGAGGATCTACACGGACTCCCTTCAGTTTCAAAGCCCAGAAGACACGGTCAACCAAAAAGTCATAACCACGACAAGGTCATCTACTCTTACAAGGTGTAACGTAAGGATATCATCACCTATCTATCTGGAAGGCACCTGCAACACTTTACGAGGCCGTAACGGATCCTAAGCCTACTCAGAGAAAACAACTTCAGTAACTAAAGAGAAGTGCGACCGGGGGATGCTTATCGCAGTCCATCCCCAACAACAATCAAAGATTCATGAGATAACTTCATAGACACGGCTGAAACATTTTTCTTGAAGAAACAGAGGGATCCACGATTAACAACATAACTCTCTCACTTCTACCTCTTCGTTATCCAGTATATTTCGTCCATGTAATGTTCCAAGCATCCCAGCATCACATCCAGGAGACTACAATAAGCTTGTATCAAATCCCATAGGCGTGGATTCAAGGTGATACAATCAAAGTAGGCTACACTTGGGGACTGAAGCCTCCTTCAGGTTTAGAAGTTTAAACGCAGTCACCACCTTACCAGCGAATACAGTAGAAACACATCTTCCACGAGAAAATAGGCTCAGGATAATTACACATGGGGACTACCAGCATGGGATGCCTTCACTTCCCTCAACCAAGTTATTTATGATGTCAACATCGGCACTATCGAAGCTTTACGAGCCGCAAGAATTTCTCAGCATGAAGACGTACACGTGCATCAAAGACTCCCAAAAGCACGCCATAGAAATATTCACATATCCGGCCACATCATCGGATCTATGACCAGACAGAAGTGTAACTGGGGACTGCTCATCACATCCCATTCGATACAACAATCCGAGATGCAGAATATGGTTCGAAGGATGTCGCTTGGAATGAAGTTCTTGAAGACTTGATAGCAACACGTCGGAAACGGAACGCCTCTCAGCTCGTCTACTTCACCCAACAGCTCCGAAAGATTTCGACCATACAAGCATCCACATCATATCATCATCGTAATTATAAAGGCAAGAATAAGCCTTCTAGAAACCGGCTCAGCAGTCCAGACACCAAATAACTTAAAGTTAAGGACGGATCAACAATGCAGCTACACTCTCCAAGATCAGCCCTGACGTGATCATTGTCGAGCATATATTTAATCCATCCATCCCAGGAGTGCAATGGAGTTTGGTAAATTTTGAAATCCACTGGAGAGGTTAGATGCTCATTCTTCTGGAGTCAGAACCTTATTACACATTCTTGAGAAGATCGATGGTACTGTTGGGTGGTTACATGCGCAAAATAGAAAAGAGCACATACCTTGAGTTCTCTTGGCTCGCCTTGCTGCTGATTATAACTATTGGAGATTGCTTTGTTGCCATTGACGCCGCTAACAAAAAAAGTCATTCACACCGAGCTAAATGTCTAAGTTTGATCAACTACTCATGGATATTACACTCACAGCTAAAATAAAAAGACAAGATGAACTTACCTTGCCGCTGACGATTGGCACGCCTATGATCGAGCTGCTGCAAACGAACACAAGAAGCAGATAAGCGAATAATAAAAGGGGAGGAAGTTAGCACGCCCTTTTATATGCATAGCACTTTTGGAATTCGAGTAGAGGAGGTTTTTCTTTTTGGACCATGCACGGAAGAAGGAAGCTGGGCCCGCGACGCCAACGCTCCATGGCACCAACCTCCATGACCAAGCTAGCAGCGCGCCAGCACGAGCAACACAAGCCGCTCAACCTGCAATACTTCGTGGCCGGGCCAGCCGCTCAACCTGCAACGCTCTGTGGCCAGGCCAGCCGCTCAACCTGCAATGCTCTGTAGCCAAGCCAGTCGCTCAACCTACAACGCTCCATGACCAAGCTAGCAGCGCGCCAGCACGAGGAACACCAGCCGCTCAACCTGCAATGCTTCGTGGCCAGGCCAGCCGCTCAACCTGCAATGCTCCGTGGCCAGGCCAGCCGCTCAACCTGCAATGCTCCGTAGCCAATCCAACCGCTCAACGTGCAATGCTCCATGACCAAGCTAGCAACGCGCCAGTATAAAGATCACCAGCCGCTCGTATTTGCCGCCAAAGGTCGATCAAGATTTCCTGGTAATCCCCACACGCCTCGCCTTTTCAGTTTATTCTTGCCTGTCACCATCTAATGCTTACCCCGCAATAGTGCCACTGTTATGCGCTAAGCAGGGGAATTTATGTTGATGGTGGTTTTTAGTTCAGGGCTAAAAATTGTAAAACCCTGCATTTAATGTGCCGTAATTCTGCAAAGAGACGGAGCCATTCGAAAGTGATGAATACCCAACCTCTTCACTTGCGCATTTATTGAGCAATTCAATGTGTTTACCTGAAATTTATCCAGAATGGTGCATGTAGCAACAATCCCAGATATTCTATAAATTTCGACACCTTGCATGTATTATTCATTAATATAGGACTCACTGAATACTTTCTGTGCTGTGTTCCACGGCTGAACCCTTAATATTGATATGACATGACAATTAGTGTTCACTCGTAGCTGAGTAGCACAAATTTCCCGAAGTATCAAGGTTGAGGTTTGCATAAAAGTACTCGGTCAGAAAGCATGCTGCTCTCTGGCAATAAATAACTCTGTGTCAACACGCAGAATCCAATCAATTTTGTGATAATTCACAAGATTCAATATCAACCTAATTAATTTGCAAAAATTAGGTTTTTTGCTCCCTGCGCAGTATATCAGACCCTGCTGGTCGAAACTAAACCTAGGAAAACTAGGAAATTGATCCGCCATGGATTAGTAGGTGCAAAGTCCTACCAAAAATCAGAAAACAAGTAATAAAAGAGGAGCCGCGGAAAATAGGAGCAGCAACAAAGGAAGGTGTGGTCGTGCCATAGGCCAGCCGGCGCCACCTGCAGATGGCCACGCCCCCATGCTCCTTGCCGGCCCTCCTCTTTCCCATCGACCAATCAGGTCGCTTTAAATGCACCACATGCACATGAGATGTGGCCGGGCGCATACTTGTCGGCCCTCTTTCCTATCGGCCAATCAGGTCGCTTTAAATGCGCCACGCGCACTAGAGATATGGCCACGCCCTATGTTTGGCCGGCCCCTTTTCTATTGACCAATCAGGTCGTTCTAAACCCGCCACGCGCATAAAAAGGCCAAACCATGCCAAACGGACACCATGCCAATTGCTAATCGGCATGCCAAACGTGCCATGCCACGCCAACATGCTAATCGGCATGCCAACATGCCACTCCGCCGCAGTAACATGCCAATGTGCCACAAATGGCGCAGCTACGTGCTAACCCACTTTCTGTTCGTGGCCAACGCCATAACGGACTTCAATCAGGGTATTCTAATCAGAAGCACGACTTTTTCTTTAGCGGCACTAGTCGAAACCTTAATTTCCAGTCGTGGCCCAAATTACGTCACTTTGGCCCCACAACATGTCACGAGCCATGCGGGACCCAGGAAACCCTAAAAATGGCGCCATGTTATGGCCACCCATGGCTATCCTTGCGCCTGTGGTCGTTCCCACATTATGGCCTTGCCATAATTCCTTTGACGCGGCCATTGCACCGTCTGCACATAGAATGTCACCGTGCCACGGCCACATGCCACACACGCTAATTAGGGTTTTGGCATGCCAAACCCTAATTTAAGTAAGGTTGCTACGCCAACCATGCCAAATAATGCTACCTAGGGCATTAAGTTTGATGTGGCAACTAGAGCCAAAATTGCCAAGCCATATTTGGATTCAACACCAATATGCCAAGATATAACGACCGCGGCTACGCCAGGCGCCATTCGCGTCACTATGCCACTGGCATGTGCCAATCGTGCCACCATGCCACTTGCGCCACTATGCCATCACCAGGTGCCAACGAAATGTGGCCATAATCAACGGCCACCTTCTCTCATGAATTACAATCTCAGCCCTCCAAATTCGCCACGGAATTGATCGGCCTATGGTAAGTCTTAAGTGACTAACCAAGATTAACCTAATAGCGTCACGCGCCATTCTCCTACGGCAAGTCTCCTGACTTACTTGCCACACATGGCTATCCGCCACCTAGCTGGCGTACAATTAATCAGAATAACTAGGTCTTGCATACGAGACCCACTCAGCAATCTGCTACATATTTTCCACGAAAATACTCGAGACATCAAACATGTCACAAACTGGGGGATACTCATCAGTGTATTAGTCTGGCGGTTTACAGCGTGCGGCGTGCAACACGCCCATTGTAAGAAAGTGTCAGGAAAGCGGGCAGTTAGTGGCGGCAAGAAGTAGTGGGTGTAAACTAACCCGTTTCCTTCATAGTGGGGACGTGGTTTCTAGCATTTACACATTATCCCACTTCTCCATCACTCAGCTACTCCCACTTCCTACGAGATCAGGGTGCTTTCAATTATGACTTGTATAAATAGGTTTCTACCTATTTCGACCAGACAACAGATTTTTTGTTAACAACAACACAGTATCCAGAAAAACACAAAAGAACTGATAGCTTACATTCCGCAAGCCAGTTTCAAATTCTGATACAAGTCATAAATAGCCACACCTTCAGAATTAACCATTCTGGTCTCAACACCTTCTTTGCTTTCCTCCCTAAGACCAACCCTTCTCCTTCACTTTGTGACCGAAGCAAGACTGGAATGGCCATTTCTTGGTTTAGGCCAGGATTGTACAAATTGATCTCTCGAATCTAAAGTACTCCCGTGCAGTGCATTTGTTTAGGTCTAAATTCGTTTCTCATCAACACACCCAAATTTACCAAAACCAACAGAAACAGTTTTTACCCCAAAACAATACCTTAATATGGAACACTTGTGATCGGTTACACAAGTTACCAGGACCGGTTACATCATTTACCAGGATCGGTTACATCAATTACCAGGACCGGTTACCATGTACACATGGTATTGCTTGTGATCGGTCACACCAGTCACTAGGATCGGTTACACCAATTACTAGGACCGGTTATACCAATTACAAGGATCGATTACACAACTCTTTTGTGATCGGTCACACCAATTACTAGGATCGGTCACACCAATTACAAATATTGATCATACCATCTCAGGTGATTACTTAGGATCGGTTACACTAATTAATCAAAACTAGTCATACCAAATCATAAGTCAGGCATTGTGATTAGTTATACCAAGATACATAACAAGTTACGATCGGTTCTACCATCTCACACATATTGGTAATCCAAAGATTTGCAATGAATAACAATACTAATAAGCCTAGCGATTTCCCTTTCGATTCATAAAACAAGTTCATGAATGTACTTCCTTTAAACAAATGTAAACATTGTTTCCTAGGATGAAATCTTCACCTTTACCCATACACATAATCACAATAACATTCATACAATTATGTCGATGTCATATATACGAAGTTCAAAAGATAAGCGTTATACTTCGTATTCTAATTCCTTAACACTGTGATCATGTGATCATGTCTCACTACTAGAGTATAATCATTCACATCTTCGTTATATTTTCAATATAGCACGACTTGAAAGATACGTTAGGAATGAAACAGTTCAAGTCAAATATTACTAACCTCAATAGGAAGGATAATTTCGTCGTTGTAGCTTGTTACTTCTTCACATTCTTCAGGTCTTCGAGTAATACTTGTATTTCTCATAATCCTAGACTTTATAGTCTAACCTATACGAAGTTGTCTCTAGTTACATAATCAAGCGACTCTTAGATGAGTTTTGATTCACTAAAATATGACAACCAAACTTGACATACCAACACTTGGTGGGTTCAACCGAGCTATGCTCTAAAAAAAGTAATTTGTTTTCCTTTCATATATAAATAATATAATAAATAATTATCATTATTATATAGTTAAAAATAAGAGCAAAGCTCATTGGTATTACCTATTCTGTCAAAAGCATCAAAAGTATCTTAACTCGTTTTAAAGTATTAACTGTATGCGCGTTGGAAACTGGTTCAACCAACCTGGTGAGCCAATGTCTTATGTCTAGAGTACCCTCCCTGGTTGAGTTAGTCCCTATGGTTAAGGTTAGGTTAAGGAAAGTGGATTCGAAGTTAATTTGTTTGTGAACCGAATCAAAATGGGATATGGTTTTGTCTATAGTTTGGGCATCTTAATGTAATTCCGTTGCTCCTTCCCCTTTCCAAATTGACGTGAGTTATAGTATTTCTTGAATTTTAAGATCGAAATCCAAATGGTTGTTGGATCAAAAGTCTGTAAGTATTGAAGACTCGGTGAAAGTATCAGTAGCTTCATTTTTTGCTTTAAAATGGTGACAACTTAAGATTTTGCTCATTTTTTCAATCCTGGGGAACTTCAAGTTTTGTGACTGATGTTGATTGTTTTCGTATATCGTAAATGAGAAGGGAACTTCAAGTTTTGTGACTGATGTTGATTGTTTTCGTATATTGTAAATGATAAGGGAGTTTTTCTTGGTTTCATATGCTTTCAAGATTCTTTAATGGTAAACTTGGTTAAAAAAATATTTAAAATGAGTTGCAATTTTATCAATTTCACATCATCCACCCATGTCCCGATCAAGCCTACATTATTTTCAATTATATGCAAGATTATTTTTTTTCAAGTTTAATTCATGACTCTCCGGTATGTTAAATCTAATAAAAGTGTCAAAATACATTCTCAAGGGACATGATATAGAAAACCTTTCACTTGGAAAGGGTTCATAGAAGGGAATAGTTTCTCATGACAGTGGCTCATAATTTGCAAATAAGCATATATGTTATCTACTGGAAAACAATTACCCAGTTTATTTTATATGACAGATTGTCATTTTAGCCACTTTATTTTATTGGATTCTACTGAAAACAATATATGTTTATTTTTTCATGTCATATATATTATGAAGAAATATAATGATGACATTGGTCATGTTAAGCAAATGATGTATATGATTTTTCAATTATTACATGAAGATTATCTAGATTAGAAGGTGAGATATTAATAATGTGTTTTGTCAATTAGTATTAGTAAGTATATATCATGAAGGTCTATCCATGAAGTCCTTGACAGGAACTCTGTTGTAGTTACAGGTTCGTTGCCTTGGTCGATGGGTTACACCAGCCTTTTGACACGGAAAAACTATATACACATCAGAAGAACTTCAACCACGGGCTACAACATTATAATTATATACATATACAAATCTATATATAGCTAATGATATATACCTTGAGCTAGAACAAATGCGACTGACTTTCTTCCAACAGCTAGTAACCTATCTAATACTTTCAGAGATTAACACTGCCAAATCCAAGTATTGACATCATAATTAAACAAAAAAAATTTGAATAAGAAAAATAAATTCTTTACAAGAAAACATGGTTTTTAGTATGAGCAATCATTTACATAACTGCAACATTAAAGGGGAGAAAGCATGTAAAAAGGTGGAAAGACAAACTAAAAGACAACAATGCGAAAAAATAAAAGAAAAGACACGAGAAAACTATATGGTATACTTGAAAAAAAAAATACAAATAGGTGTGAATTACAGGACCTCCTAAGAGGCGTTTCTACACATCACTAGCCATGGAAGTTGACGGTTTTATTTCCAATTTCGCTGGTAGTGTTATTGAAAGTGAGTATATTATTCTCAATGACAAGTTATAGAAGAAAGGGATTGCACGTCGAAAAGGACAAAAATGTCATGTTTTTGGTCTTTATATAAGCACTCCAAATTAACTTATAAATGGAACCAATTTCTTGTTTGGGTACACCCAACCCATATCTAACTCCAATAACACTACTATGGAGGGTAAATTGGTAAATTGACACTAGGGAGGGTAAATTGGTAAATTGACACTAGAGAGGGTAAATTGGTGAAAAACAGACTTGGTAACTCGCCGAGTCAAGCTGAGTCGCAACACACACATAGTTGACACCTTTTGGACGAGTATAACCATATATGTACCTTTAGCGGGAGCTAATATTCCCGAGCTTTGGTCTAAATATAATATTAAAATAATATAACTTTTTTATAATTAAATAACATTTATGATTAAATATAAATTTAACAAAACTACATCTTTGGTATTTTGAATAAAAACAATAATTTAATATTAACACCAGTATTTATTAGTATAATTATTTTTTTCCAAATATGATTCATAGTTATAGTTAGAATATGATTTAAAATTAAATTTATATATTTAAAACAATAGACTTTATAATAAAGTATTAAATCTTGAAGTAATGATATTTATTTATTTAATCTTTTAAGTAAGTAAAATTTTAAAGAATTTTATTTGATATTTTAAAATAAAATAATATATTAAAAACGGGAAGCTAGCTCAGCTAGTCCTCCTCGTTCCTCAAAGGTTTGATGCGCTTTGGGAGGTCCCAGGTTCGAGTCGCCAATATTACAGAATTTGACATGAAAGGTAGAGTTAGTTTGCCCCCATTGCGACATAATCAGCCCCCATCCACTACAGCTCTCTTGGCTGGTTCCCCATGAGGCTCGCTGGTAGGCTAGCACGACAACCTGTTCAACTAATGTAATAGTACGCTGTTGGAGCTTAGCTTGTTAGGCTTCCGACTAGTTTCTTGTAATCATATTATTTAGTAATAAAAATATTACTTTTTCTTTTTAAATATGAGACGAGACTAAATTTATATACTCAAATATATTAAATTACATCTTAGGTAAATATAATTTTAATGAAAAGCAATAATTGATATTTTAAATTAAAATAGTATTTTTAATAAGAATATAAGAAATATTCTAATAATAATAATATTATTAAGGTAATACTAATAAATAAAAATGTATTAATTATAAAAGTAACGTAATTGTTAGAAATCAAATATTGTTGAAATTAAAAAAAGAAAAAGAAAAAGGAAACCAATCAATATGATCAACCGGTGGAGTTGAAAGGATGGAGTTTGAAATTCCATGGCGGAGCTGTTATTTGATATTCCATTATAGGATACAGTTTCAACTACCTAGAATTGGAACTCATTCCATTCTAAACACTCGAATATTCGAATTCGACCCTTGAATACTTCGGTTGACTGAACTCCACCCTCAACTCCTTCCGTGTCAAACTCACTGTAAATTAATTAAAAATGTTACTTACTATATAATTATTACAATATATTTTGATTATAGAAGTCAAGCTTAATTATTTCATTTGACAAAAGGCAGTGCACTAACACACACAGGAATTGATATAGTACTATATATAATAGGTGGATATCATCATATTTGTATACACTTTTGAATGCATTTCTACATGTCTTCTTTGTGATTCGGACATTTCTATGGAAGATTTTGAATTTATTATTCTGTCGGTGGTATACCACTTTTTTCTTTTTGAAGCATATTATACCATTTTCTATCTTTATCTCCATCTTTCTTTGAATTTCCCGTGAGCTCATTATCTCCCGAATCGGATCGAAACAAGCTGGAAAGGGGTAGCACATTTATATGTCATAACTGGATGTTCTCAATGCCTTCCATCGTTTGTGCAACTATGATTGTATCTAGAGTAAGCTTTTTTTTTGAGGATAGAGCCGGTTTAGTCGATTTCGCGCTTTTCACCTATCAGTCACATTATGTGGTTTACAAGTTCAAAGTACAGAGAAGGTGATCTTATCATGCCACTGCCCGTGAAGACACCAGCTTAGCCTAACAGTTGCATTATTTCACAAGCATCTCATGACAAAGTCAAAGCACTATAGATTCATCGCTCTGAGTAGCATTAATAATGTTATTAGGTGAGGGGGTTGGGTTTAATTATAATGGTCTTTAATGTTGTATACTTTTTACACCCTCTTCTCCTAAATTAGCTACCAATTGGATATGAAGTGAACCTAGCTGCTTTGTCTATCTAGATAACATACTTTACCGCCAAATTGCCAAAATAGAAAGAAAAAAAAGTATACTCGAATACCGTAGCCACGGTGGGGAGGACCGACCGAAGATAAACGAAAAACTCTTGATTGCATAGTGCGTTATATATCATTTTTTTGTTGGAATGTTATTTTTTGAGGCATAAGTGAAAATATCACTTTTCTTGAAATGGAGTGAGTACATCGTTTTATTAGTTGCAACGGAAAATTAGTTGATGCATAAACCAAAATGTGGCTACATAAAGTATTATGTATCTTTTGTGGTAGTTTGTATAATGGATATATACATTTAATTTTCTAAAATTGTGCCTAAACTCTAAATTTGATATTGTTGTTTGTACTCATTGCGTAGACTTTTTTATAACCTTTCCAACGAGATAAAATTTATAAAATTCCAAGGCACATATTTTTTAGATATGTTATATTAAAATTTGTTTTCCAATTATACCCCTAAAGGAATAAGATACATAAGGAGTTATAGTAATTGGACTAAAAGGGAAGGATATTTTGGTATTATCAAGTGCACACTACCAAAATCTTTTTATCAAATTGCAAATTTATGTGAGGTTTCATTTTACAAAAAAGTGGCCATAAAAGGGACTCTCTCCCTTCGGGCCCTCCGGTCGGTCGGCCCAAAAAAGTGAGACGGCTCTTTTTTCTTGTTGAAGCAACGATTGTTGTTAGTGAGCTGGAGGATTCATATTTTTTTATTACATTACTGGAAAACAGAGAAGCCCACGAATTTCTTCTCCTTGTTTTTTTTATTTGAAGCAATTTCATCTCCTTGATGTAAACAAAGAAAAATGACATATACACGATACTTAAGAACGAGCAAAACTGAAAAATATAGTTATACATTTTATACATGGTCTTCGAATATGAATGTTAGGTATACATAATACTATTTTCATCATGTTCTAGACTTTTTATAAACTTAAGATGGGGATTTACCTGTTCTAGACTTTATGGAAGACTAGGAATAATATCATCTTCAACAAGGGCATGATTAATTTGCAGACAATATTGCAGGAAAGTCTATTCTGGTACAGTCAAGACACTATGCATCAGGAGGTTACTGCTCTTCCCACTGAACAAGATTTACTTGATTCTGTCTCTTCAGTGTGGTTTCCTCCTCCCCTTCCTAAGGTTAAAATTAACTTTGATGGTACTTCTGGTCCTAAAGGTTATGCATGTGCAGCTGTTGCTAGGAACCACCTCTCTGGTTTTGCTGGATGTTAAACAAAGGCTTTAGATTTCAGTTCTCCAGTTGAAGCAGAAGCCTTTGGAGCTTTGGTGGGTATTGAGATTGCTCTCAGCAAAGGGCTAAACCACGTCATCATTAAAGGTGACTCTCTCATTGTGATCAATTCTTTGAGATATAGCAATGCTCCTACTCCTTAGCGTATCAAAAATACAATTGGCAGAATCAAGGATAAGATAAATAATTTCTCCTCTGTTGAGTTTAGTTTCATCAAAAAGGAAGCCAATTCCATGGCTCACTCCTTAGCAGCTACAGATGTTGAATACCATCAGACTAATCAGTGGTTATTTTCTCCTCCTACTTGTATTACTCACCTCTTAAGTGAGATCTCTCTTTTGTAGTTTTTTCTTTTGTTGGTTGTTTTCTTTTTTGTAACCTTCAAACCAAAAAAAAAAACAAAAACAAACAAACAAACTATTTTCATCCTACAAATTATTTTTTATCTCCTTTTCTCTACTCTAACCGTAGAAAAAACCCAAACCGCCATCTTTCTTCCCATTCAGGTCTAGTTTCATTGGAGCTGGATCTGAGCAGGTTCTTTCAATTTCTTGCTTTCAAGTAGGTTAGTAGAATTAGCCAATTAGGATTTAGTTTTATAGCTTTTCTTTAATGTTTTGTTGCCGTTTCGGATTTCTCCTTCGCTCTCCTAGCGATGTTATATGTGTTCTTGTAACGTTTCTTTTTGGTCTTCATGACCTTCTTGATGTTGGTTATATTATGGTGAAGAGCTTCTTCGAATCTCACCGGAAAAAATTGAATCTCGTTTTCAACAAAAGAGATCTAAGAATTCCATTGGTTTTAGAAGTTGTTAAGATTAATATGAGCATCGCACTCTCTTGTTCTAAGAGTCATCTCTTTCTTAAGAAGAATATCTATCAAATGGTGGGATTTTATTCCAATCCCCATCCTATTTTCGATTTAATCGGATCTCTACATGTATTTGAAACTTTATTTTGTATTCCAACTTTCTTCTCTAAGGAATATTTGATGTAGGTTTTATTACTTGTAATCTTGTTCTTGATGTTGTTACCCATAATGTAAACGATTTGAAGCTATGAATGAAAACGAAGAAACTTTTATAAAATAAATTAAAAAAAAAAAATTATTATTTGCTCAACTTTTAATACGAAAATAAAGAAAATACGTCATCTCTTCGCCATCGTTTCTCAGTTTGGAAAGATCATGGGTCAAATGGTTAACTTTCATAAATTAAGAATTTATTTAATCCGAGTATCCATAATAAACACCGCTATATTTTTTTCAAATTTTTTAAAGGACTCAAAGATCTCCAAAATTGATAAATCTTTAAAAATTCTTTTCCTTTGTGACAAAAATCGGGAAAGAAATTTTAAACTACTGTCTTATAAATATTATTATACCATTCAAAGTTGGAAACCTAAACCTCTTTCCAACAAAGGGCATACCATCCTTATTAAACTTATTAAATAAATCATCAAGTCCAATCCTATTTATCAGATGCAAGATTTTGCTTTACCCAAATTCACTCCAGATAAAATGGATAAAATCCAAATCAAAAAGAAAAGGAGTATACAATTCCAGGGCGACCTTGGTCTTCATAATTTCCATCGATTTAATTGACGAGAAGACTAATCCAATATCAAAATCAACTACGGGCCCAACTCTCAAAGTCTAGATACTCCACGAGATCTTATCCTTTTCTCCCATTAAAGAAAACTAACCTATCATGTATCAGGTCAAGCCTAAGAAAGGGGTTTGTATCCTTCACAAAATTCATATCCGAATAATTCAGGTACCATCTCATATCGGGTGTGATATGTGGATTCGTTTTGTAAATTTTCCTTTAACCCTGATAAATCATCCTGAGGGGTGGATGTCCAACAATGATAAGTAAATTCTTTTATTCTTCAATTGGTTGTGATTTCGTAAAACTGGAACTTTTCATCTCCCCCGAATTATCTCCCATTTTTTTTTTAATAATTAAGATCATACGATAGCAGATACAATCAGATGGAAAAATCACTTATATAGGTCCTGCTCCACCAAAAATGCCTACAACTTTTTTTTTTATCTACTTCGGTTGTTTCTATTGAACATGATCCTTTTTAAAATAGATTCTAGTATCTTCTAGCTATCTCATAAATAAAAAAGAGCTAGAGGGTCCCTAGTACGCCATAAGCATGTACGGACAAACCTTGTACAATCAAAACGTTCAAATACAAAATTTGCTTTCAAGATTGTAATATAAGGAATTCTTTGGATGATCAATTACGATACAAATCCACAAGGTCAACCTAGTATGTACTGGAACCTCCAATATCTGAATTCAATCAAGATAAATTATTTTGTGATATATATTCCAAGATCCGAATTCAACAAGAACAAGTCTTGTAAGATCTTTATTATCATGCTAAAAACTATCTAGGTTGATTTCACGTACTATTTGCGATATTTCAGATATACTAATGAATTAATGTAATGCAAAAAAGAAATAACACAAGACACCATAATTTTTGCTAACGAGAAAACCTACAATCTAGTAGTAAAACCTCGGGACATCATCCTATTTGAACACCACACTATAAGCCTTTACAAACACTAGCCTACTATCATATTTTGGATTGTAAGTTAATAGAGAATGAATTAACCCTTTGAGCAATTCAGCTTCCGTCATGCTCCTCATATCTCTTGGATCTTGGAATACCCTATGCACTTGATTTCCCTAGGCGACGTCCTCACATGCTTAAGAGTTTCTCCATAGTCCTTTGCGAAGAGCAGTGATTTACTGCCTCCAACATGATAACGATTTAATCTCCTTTATATTGGTTTCAATCAAGGTAATGGAAACTATTTGCTTTGGATGGATCTCTAGGTAAAAAAAAATATCAAGCAAACCTCAACAATTGGGAGAACTTACTCTCTTCAAAAGTTATAGAGATGCCTAATTGATTCTACCTCACAAGACCTTCCTAAATTAAATTAGATATTATTTTTTGCAAAATTACAAGATCAGAGAAGAAAAAACTCCTTTTATCAATTTTATTCCTCAATCAATAGTTCTTGAATGGGTGTATAGAAAAAGAGAGGGACATTCAGAATATACAAGAACTATGGTAATCAAGATAAGTACTAGATAACAAAGATCTATCAGGTAAAAGATAGTCTGATTGTACTTCACGAATCCCAAGTGAAGTTTTTAAAGTCGTAACCTAATTATGTTTCTCGAGGAAACCTAGGTCTTTGGAGAACGACCCTTGTAGCAACAAGATGCACAACGTGCAGGGTTTTAGAATCTTAGCTGCAGAGAGTCATTTATTTATGATGATGTATAAGGATAAATTCGATTAAAGTTCAAGCAACTTTTCCTTGCATCCAAAGCCAGTTCGTGAACTAGTTTCCATATTTACAAATGACTTTGATCCCAAGCAAAATTTAACTTCTCGTTACAAAAAAATGGAAACCATGTAAATATGTTAGAAGTTTTCCTTGCAATACAAAAAAGAATATGCACCTGTGTATTTGTCGATTAAGGACTGTGCACAAAAGTTAGCTCATGAGTTAACCAATATGGTCCATGAACCATCAAGCAAATTTGTAGTTCAGTAACACCCAGAATGCGGTACAATTCGTGAACTAAGAAACTAGGTTCGCGAACTCGAGATATTTGGAGCGTCCAATGACATGTTCAAAAATGTACAGTTCGGGAACTATGAAAGTTGGTCATCGAACTCGAGGATGTTTGGAGTATCCAGGAACGTACCCACAAGTACACAATTCACAAACTAAGAAAATCTGTCGGCGAACTCAATTATACGCATTTTGGAGTTCAATAACATCAATTTTTGCGCACAGTTCGTGAACTACCATTTTCAGTTCACAAACTCTATTGCAACTTGATGTCTTTGAGATTTTCTTTTGAAAACATACTTTGTTGAACAATAATATTGCTCTCAACCTCGAATTGCGCAAATCCTATGAACATATAATGCTTGAGTTCATGCTTCGAGATTAGTCAAGTACAAGCTTGAACTCGAAACTTCTTTTTCGTAATTCATAATATACTAAATCCATACGACATTGTCTCAGAAGATAGAATGGTAGAAATAACGAGTAAATAGGATGGTTGGTCTTTACATACCTTTTTGGTGAAGTTCTCGTTGATGTCTTTGTGTTCTTCACTCTTCAATCTTCAAGGGTATTCGGTGGTTTCTGATACTCAACTACCTAAATCTAATCCTTTTCCGAGACTGATTTTAGTAGACAATAAATCAAGAAATAGTTCTGGTCATCTAACATTGACAAGCTTGGCATACCAATACTTGTAGGTTCAACCGAGCATGTTTTAACAAAGAATAATTATCTTTCTCCAGAAATTGGCTTCATGTATGTTGCCGACCTCGCACATCTCATTGCGTTTTGTCGCTTCTCTCGACCCTCATTGCAATTCTCAGGTCCTATATACGTACCTATTCAAGTACTTATCTTTATTAGGGTCATTTGACTTGTTTTCGAGTTACAACATCTATTAGCATCTATTCCTCACTCAATTACGAAAGATTGGATTGTTGGTTGGCTTTCCTATCCCCAGCTATCAGACGCCTATCATTACCACACTACATTGGTCCATATAGAAATATCGATGTCGAGAGTATCTCCTTGTCATCTTCTGTTTAGTATAATAACTAGTTTGTAATTCACTTATCATTTTTTTCCTTGTCGAAAACCCACCCACTCCTTTTATCTCTCGTGCAGCTCTTAATATTTACGTCTCTACTAAATCAAAAGACAATTCAATGTGATTTGTTGTCCTGCTTTGTTTGGGAGACAACCAAACATGAGATGACTCGATGGTTAACCCAGGATGGGCTTTCTCAGCTTTTTATGCAGAGGAACAAACATTTGAGAAAAATTGGCAAAAAAAAATGTTGAAGGTCACTAGTTACTTTTTCGGTAAATTTTCTTACTCGAGCCCTAACGCTCAATTGTATTCAACAGACTTAGTCAAGTACAACCAACAGACTCGAGCCCTAACGCTCAATTGTATTCGAGATTAGTCAAGTACATCCAACAGACTCGAGCCCTAACGCTAAATTTACTAGTTACGTCCCGTTTTGCAGATATAACATTTTTCTTTATTAATAAATTACCATATCGTCATAAATGTTTGTTGAATTTTGTTTAGAATATTAATTGTTTTCTCTAATTTTGGATGAAAACGGGTTGGGTTTTCAACCAAGTTATAACACGAATCAGGATTCACATTCAACTCATATGCCAAAATGTGAATAAAAAAACAACTAAAACACAATGGACTTCCATTCCATCAGCATATTCTCCCACATTCCTAATCAACAATAAATAATCGTCAACTTGTTCTCTTGAGACTCAAAAAAACCTCAAGCGGAGAAAAATCTATCCAAGACTCCACACCAGAAGCTAACCAAGTCGAAATTGTGGATATGATTTCAGTGTTTTATTGACTTCCTGTAACACCGGCAATTGCGTGTTTTATCCATCCCAGACAAGCTGATAATTTCCCAAGGAAAAACACAAAAGAATAGTACATGGTTGGCTTACAAAACTAATTTCGGCGGGCCGAGGAAATCGGAGCGAAGGAAGGGTTTCTGCCAGCTTCTCTGGACTGGCCAAGCCAATCATCGTCCACACCTGAAACATTTTCCTTTGACATTACCTTCTTTTATTCATTTAATAAGTACCCCTAATGAAAGAAGACTGTTCAATCTTCCAGCCTCTTACTTTTCAATAATCATCAAAAATCAATCGAAATTAGGTTTTCTCAGTCGTGTTCAGAAATGGAGATTTTAGGAGCAGAAGGAGAATTGGTTGATGGATTAGTGCCGGTTAGGTTTACATTAGGAAGACAATCATCTCTTGCGCCCGAAGGAGGGCTTGGTGATGATGGAGATCAAGAAGAAGAAAAGGTATTAGAAGAAGTCGATGAAATTGATCCAACTTTTCAATTAATGTATTTAGTTAATGAAGGTGATTTAGAAGGTATAACAGAGTTATTAGATTCGGGAATCAATATCAATTTTCAAGATATTGATGGAAGAACAGCTCTTCATATTGCTGCTTGTCAAGGTGTTGCTGATGTTGTTGAGTTATTGATTTCAAGAGGTGCTGATATTGATCCTACTGATCGTTGGGGTAGTACGGTAATGGTTTTCGATCCTTTTCTTTAATTTCTCGTCTGTGTTTTTTTTTTTTTTTAATCGATAGGAGTAGTTAATGTAATGGCATCTGAACCGTGAAATTTGATTCGCTATATTCCTCTAGAACTAAGTTTGAGCTCATTATGGCTCGATGATGAGGACAAGAGTTGAGCTATCACACAGGAACTTGGGGAAATTTACAGGGGCAGAGCATGTCCTCCCTTTTGAGGCATTGACATACTCTTACGATCAAATTAAAATGAAACCTAGATATTCTTCTTTGCGTAGGCTGTCCGATCACATGATATGGTGTCAAACTAGAGAGACCATGAGCTAAAATGCTAGAGATACCTATAATTTTTCAAGTACATCCATGCTCAGTTTAGCTGACTTATGATGGTTGTGGCAAAAATCCAAAGTTGAATAGAAATCTCTCTCTTTCTCTCATGAAACTTAACCACCATCTTACAACGTACAGATAAGAACCGAGCATCTTAATGTAACTAACTCAAACTCATGTTTATGGTTATGGGATGTAAACTTTGCAGATTATATATATATTCCATTATTATCTGTCACTTGTTATTATAGAATATATCATTTGAATGGGAATTCTAACTACTCAATCACTGTAATTATACTACACAGCCTCTTGCAGATGCGATACACTACAAAAACCACAATGTGATCAAGCTGCTAGAGAAGAGTGGGGCAAAGCCTCTGGTATGCATTCTGCATCACATTATTCTCTACCTTAGAGTGGCATTCAGGTTCTTATTCCGACTCTTATTCACTCGTTTAAATATTTCTTCTTGTGACTCATACAGATGGCTCCCATGCACGTCCTTACTGCCCGTGAAATCCCAGAATATGAAATCGACTGTAACGAGCTTGATTTTTCTGAAAGTGTTGTCATAACTAAGGTTCGTAATTACCTTAAAAGTTAATATGTTATTTTTATTTATGGGACTCAATTTAACCTCTTGACTGTATGCGACACTGAAGCTTCAAGAAAACAATTCACTTGCTTGCATCAACAGTTTCCATTGGTATAACATGTTCTTGACATTGCTTCAACTTGGGCCAGTAATTTAAATTATGAACCATGTTTAATTTGTGCAACTGCTTTTTAATTGTTTTCCCTCACAAGGTTTTTGTTTATAATGCCGTCTACTATATGTGCCATGTGGCAAATTCAGTTATCTTAGTTTTTGTGAATTAAAATTTCAATTAGTTCTCAAAAGTTTGTGTTTTCCATGTTGTGCATCTTAAGTACTGCAAGTTAATGAACTATCGGACTGCTTTGACTTCTCTTCGTTTTCTTCCCACCCATTAATGAGTCTTACCGAAAGTATTGCAGGGAACATTTCGTATTGCTTCCTGGCGTGGAATTCAAGTTGCGGTGAAAGAACTTCAGGAGGATTTCATGGCTGACGAGGAGAAAGTGTGGGTTGGTCATATCTTTTTAATGGATTATGAACTTTATTTCTTATTGGTTGTTGTTTCTATACTATTGCATTCGTTGTTCAACCATTCTTTATCTTTTAAGTACTCATTCTTTGGTCAAATCAACAGAAATGCTTTTAGGGATGAGCTTGCACTGCTTCAGAGGATACGACATCCAAATGTAGTCCAGTTTCTTGGTGCTGTAACTCAAAGTAGTCCAATGATGATTGTCACCGAATATTTACCAAAGGTTTCTGCTGATCTTTGACACTCTGCAATCTCAAATATCTTCTTACTTTATCTACTCAAGAATGACCACATGAAGCCACAAGTAGAACTTCAACATGTAGTAACTTCTGCTATGATGAGATCTTAGTAATATGGTGACCAATGAAAGTAGTTGAGCTGAATGACTCTATTTCTAGAAGACTACTTCAGCGTCGAAGTAAATAATTTAGTATGTTATTATCAGAGTTAGCGTGGCTGATAAAAATTTACTCATCAGACCGCTGATAGTATTGGTTGAGATACAATGTCGAGCACATGCAATCTTTGCAGGAGAAGATGTATGTTTCGATAATATTGAATGTATATGAAGATGCAAGAACTTCAAAATCCCAAGTTTTATAGGAATTTTATCAAGTGATGACGATGCTTGAACTCTAATTAAAAACGATAGGAGTTTACTCTTTACTTTGTCAATGGATTTAGTTCAATGGGTTTAGTTACAGTTTACCACGTTATCCTTGCTGAGAATTTTCTCGTGCAGCCAAGCTGGTTTTGCTTCAGTTTTTGTATTTCTAAGTCCAGGATATAAACTTTTAAACATTGTGGAATATGACATTGCATGGATATTTCACTTTCAGGAATTTGGTGTTCAGATTTTTTTTATTCTTTTATGTACAATACTCGTGCTTACCTTCTTTTCATCATGTTTTGCTAGCTATATGTATATGTAGTAAGCTACAGCATTATATTGAGGTTTATTTCTTTCCTCATTTTTATAAGCAGCTTTTACGCATTAATAGGTATTTTTCGCAGGGTGATTCATTGGTAGAATTGATGCTTACTTACCGTCTTACATATTTTGCAGGGTGATCTCCGTGCATTTTTGAAAAGAAGAGGAGCCTTAAAGCCAGAAACGGCAGTTAAATTCGCTCTTGATATTGCAAGGTTTATATGCTGGAATTTTGCGTCTCCTTTTCAATTAACCAAGTTCCGTAGATTTTGTTATTTTGCAAATGTTAATCCAAATGGTGTTCCATATATTTTCTTGTTCCTGCAAAATGGATGCTACTGAACATCATACCAAGTGTGATGGGTTCTTACCCTCCTCTTTTAGTTGATGTGTTCCCGTAAATTCCAAAATTGACATAGTGGCATTTGTTGCTGCATTTCTGACATCATGGATCTTTTGGTTCTTGGTTTTCAGGGGAATGAGTTATCTGCATGAGCATAAAACTGAGGCTATAATTCACTGTGATCTTGAGCCTTCGTAAGTGTTCATGTCGTACTTGCTTTTTGTGAATTTCGTACATAGAGCGACTTTGTTATTCTTTCAGAAATTAATGATCTTCTCCTGAATCTCATTAAACTTCCATCAAATTCTTTCGAGTAACTTTACAGAAATATTTTGCGGGATGATACCGGGCATCTTAAAGTTGCAGATTTTGGAATCAGCAAGATACTAAATGCTGCAAAAACTGTCAGAGAGGATAAACCTGTGACATGTCGCGACAATTCCTGTAAGTTGCTAGCCCCTGTTGTGATGTCAGTGTGTCTTGTATCATCATTCTTCATCCTCCCTTTCTCCCACGCATCCCATCCATGTCTTGGTTCTAACTATTAGTTTATTTTTGTTTCCACATAACAGGCAGGTATATAGCTCCTGAGGTTTTTAGAAATGAAGAATATGACACAAAAGTGGATGTATTTTCATTTGCTATAATTCTACAAGAGGTATTTAAAAAAAAAAAAAAAAGTGGGTGCATTTTTTTCTATCATGTTCAATTCTTTTGTTTTCTTTCCCTATGACTGTATTGGAACATGTATTTATGCTAAATCATATCCCGATTTATATATTTCAGTTCGACCTTCTCCCACATGCTGGTCTTATTTTTAAATGACAATTAGACAAGTCTATATTCTATGTAGTTGTGTTTGACAATTCTTTGCAGCTTGAGTTGGTTAGGTTTTCTCTTTGTTTTCAATCCAAAATTAGAGCTATTCAAATGGGGTTTCTGTTGCGATGCAGGGAATATTATCTATATATTTTTCACAGTGGTACTACTCAGTAAAGGATAGATTTGGTTTCTTTATTGCTAATGGGGAATATAGTGTGGCTTTACCAATGCATCATCATGTTATATTCACTATGCTTATGATTTGTTGTTTTTCTTGCACTAAGATAATAATATCTTATTGTGGTACAACCGTTCTACTTAGTTCTTCAGCAGTTTATATTAATTCTTGCATGATAAGGTGAATTGCATCATGTAATTAAGATACTCTATAATCTGGATTTAAACCAAATACCTAATTTAGTCAGCTATTGTTAAGCTTTTCATAACTGGCTTTTCACTTTTTGCTGCCTTAATTGGCGTTTCAGACTTCATACTAGCTTAAGTTTATCGTACTAATTGAAAACTTTTATGAACTTTAAGGTTATGTATTCACGCCTCCACCTAAGTTCTTTGGGACACTTTCACCTGTGGTTTCTTGCCAATTTCAATTTGTATAAAAGATGAGGAAGCCTGTTATATAGTGCAGCCTGTAATCAACATTCTCTAAATGAAGAAACCATCCCAATATATCAAACCATTAGCACTAACAAGCTAGAAGACGGGACATTTTTAAAACTTGTTCGAATGCATTAACATGGGTAACCTTTCGGGACAGCAACATCCCTCCATATCTTTGGGAATGTTACACATTATTCTAGTGTATCCATATACTACTAATTATATTATCTAGCACATTGACTGTTTTCCGTGATTAATGAATAATGTCAATCTAGTTGCAATTTTGTTATATAAGGGATCTGTTTCTATGTTATGCAAATTTCAAAACCGATAGTGGCACTGGAATCATTCACTTCCACTACCTACTTGGTAATAACTAATGTTGTTTTGCTTTGCCTTAGATGATTGAAGGGCACCCACCTTTTTCCACAAAAGAAGAAGATGAAGCTGCTACTGCCTATGCTGCGAAAGAGCGCCCACCCTTCAAAGCTCCACATAAGCTTTACTCACATGGCTTAAAAGAGTAAGTCCTTCGAATGGATTTTGTTTTGTGTTCTTATTTGGAAGCTGTAAACAATACATATGTCTAGCTCTATCTTAATCCTTTAACAATATACTATATACCTAGAACCTTACCAGAATCATTTGGTGCGGGCAATGTTATTTGCCCTTTATCAAGCATAAGCTGAGCTATATAATGTAGTACAGTTCAACAAATACAAATTCAAATGGGAAAAAACTTAGAGAGGAGACATCAGTATCCCTACAAAATACATGTTGAAGATTTCACAAATAAATCGGAACTCACAATAGTTATCCAATTATTTGTATTTGTAAAAGTCCTTTAAAAAGCTTTATTGGCAGTTTTTTGTCCTTGGATTTAAGTAATCTTTGCACCACCAACTAAAGTCTTCTGGAACATCTCATGTGATTTCTCTCTGATGTTTCCTTCTATCCAACCCAACTATGTGGGTTTTGTTTAGTTTCACACTGTCCAACAATTCAATGATGTTTTATTTATGAAGAGCCTTGACCTTGCAATATTTACAGATTGATAGAGGAATGCTGGAGCGAGGTGCCTGCCAATAGACCAACGTTCAAGCAAATAATAGAAAAGTTGAATGCCATTCTTAAGCATTTCGACCACAAGCGTCGCTGGACGGTGCGTACTAAATATTTATCGTATTTGTATTTAAGTCCACAAATCGTAATTTGAAACGCAAACTCTAGAAAGATACTATGTAACATGCAGTGTCTTAGCTCCCTGTTGCCAAATGTCAAGTTCCCCTTTCATGGTTGACAGAAGCCTTTTTTACCGTCCTGTTGATTACATGACAACGTTCTAGTTCGTGCGGAAACTCTCTTCTCATAATAGTCCTGCTGGGATACTAATTGCTTATGCCGCCTTTTGATTTTTGACAGACAAAACGATTAAAATGCTTCCACCTTGAGGCCATGTGGAAGAAAGATCATTCCCACTCTGACGGAAGCTCCCGTTCTACTTCTTCCACCTTTCGATGAAAAAAGAAACTTCTGATTATTGAATCTCATAGTGAAAAACTCTCAATCTTTTGCATTTGTTGTTTAGTAAAACACTATGGTTATTAGTGTTTAGTGTTTATCACTATTTTATTTGGGTATTGTCGACAGAGATATATTCATATTGATCTAACCCAGTCAAAAGAAACTGTATAGATTCATTGGGGTTAGTGTGTCCCCAAGGATTAATTGATTGATGTATTTATTGGGAAGAACTGAAAATGTATGACAACTGTTCTGAAAATTATAATATAGTTTGCAACTGTTCATTAAATTGTTAGTTTTCAACTTCTGGCAAGACTTAAGATTTGGAAGTAGGATTCAGTATTTTGTTGATGATCTGGTCAGGCTGGAAGGAGCACTAGGTGGACTGAATGTCCTACAGTTTTCTTCCTCCACTCCATGGTTTTGTTATCTTTTTGCCCTTTTACCCTCTTTTGTTTTCTCCTTCCATTTTCTCACCAACTCTCAACTTCAGTCAAGGAACCAATGCCCAACTGTAGTAAACTCTGGCAGTGGAACAGATTTTTTTTTACTCTTTTTAAATCTTGGAAATGGTGATTGTGCAAAACAAATCGCTGAGAAAAAGAAGTAGACGACTTAAAAGAGTTTCTGAAATCAAACTTTTCTGGTGATCTACGTCTACTGGCGTATAGAGAGAGAACAGACTGGATGGCTACGTACATAGCAGGGCTGTTGAAAGTCTCAAACATGATCCGAGTCATTTTCTCCCTGTTAGCCTTGTGGTTGAAAGGTGACTCAGTGAGAAGAACAGGGTGCTCTTCAGGCGCAACACGGAGCTCATTGTAGAAGGTGTGGTGCCATCAATTGCTCACAATACGATGCTCAATTGGATACTTTAGGGTAAGGATTACAATGAAGTTTCTCAGCTAATTAATCAATTCACACATGAATGAGATGAAGCAGCTTTAGCAGAATTGTTCAATGAATATCAAATTAACAATATTTTGAAAATCACATCACCTGTAACAGGTAACTAGTGTTAATTTGAGATTCATTGAAAAATTATGCTAAAGCTGCTTCATCCCATTCATGTGTGAATTGATTAAACTCAGGCAAGGGTTAAGTTCACTACCAAATCTACTTATGCTCAGGAAGTTCACTACCAAATCTACTTATCCTCGATTGATTAGTGGCCATTGTTCTACTACTTCTCAAGAACAGAAACAGTGGTTAAGACTATGGCATATGGAGTTACTGCCTAAGTTTAAACTGTTCCCATGGAAATGTTTACATAACATATTACCTTTAAAACCTTATCTGTTTAGGTTAGGCCTTACGGAAATCTCTACATGTCCTTTTTGTGATGATGCAGAGGGGACTATGGAGCATTTAATATGTCATTTTGATTTTACTACAGCAGTTTGGTTTGGTAGCTTTCCTCAGGTTTATCCTGCGCTTGTTAACAGTATTCGTGATTGGATTATAAGCTGGCTAGATGTTAAACAAACACCTGAACTGTTAACTGATCAAAAAAAGAAGGTTGCTCTTCTTTGGCAGATTTGGAAAGCTAGGTGCAAAGCTAGCATTGAATATCTGACGCACAATCCTGTTACTATTATACAAAATTTAAGGATGCAACTTGATGCTTTGTCTCAGACTCAGAATTTCTTTCATACTCTTAAAAAGAGTTCTATTTATACGGTTTCACAGCAACCGGAAATTAGATTGACAAAGGATCTTCTCATTAGAGAAGCAGATTGTCATGTGATGTTCATTGATGCTTCAAAGACTAGCAATTCTAATCTTGCAGGTTACGTAATCATCTGGTACAAGGCAAATAGAATATTTGGGGCAGCAAGATGCTTGACAGCATATGCAGATTCAACAATAAATGCAGAAGCACAAGCTTTGTATACAGCTATTGCCTGGGCTATACAAATTAAGCTGGAAAAAGTTGTATACTTGTCAGGCAATCTTACTCTCGTCAATGCTATTAATGGTGCTCCTTCATCAATGCATTGGTCAAAATTTTCTCTTGTAAATAACTGTATAATCGGAATGTCTACTCTTGTTAAAGCTAGGTGTGTGTTTATGAATAGAAAATGTAATAAACATGCGGACGCTTTACTAAACTAGCTAGAAGATCTAATGTAACCAAGGAATGGATCATTTTCCTTCTGAGGTCATCCCTTTATGTAACTTTTGTTTTCTATAAAAGTGAAGATTCATTGCATGCGATGGCAAAGACGATATATGAATAATTGAAGGGAAAATTTTACAGTTAGAATAAAAGAAGACATTTTATCCACTATTAGTCACACAATAATGGGAATGCTCTAACAAAATTCCATATTGTGTAGTGTACAAAAATATTAAAATAACTAAGAATCTGCATGCCTAACCTTCACATAATGTGATCTTCTTAGGATGCCACAAAATTTAGCTAAGAATTCCAGAAGACCAATCATTTATGCAGTCCAAAATTAGGGACTCTATTGCTGAACTTTGAGGACAGGAAATGCGATAACATCACGTATACTGGCCGAGTTTGTCAGAAGCATTACTAGCCTGTCAATTCCAAGTCCCTGCGCACATTTTTGCGGAGACCATTAGAAGTATTCGTATGATAAACAGAGATCTCCCTCTCTCTTTACCAACATAATAAATATAAACTTATAAATTATAATCAAGTACTCAATTCCAGTATTTTGCAGACCCACTTTGTAAGTGCATCAAAATACCCTCGATCACCCAACTGGTAATCTTACTCCAAAGAATGGTGATTGTATGATGCCAGAATCGTTGTGGCTGGATTATGCACGTTTAATGGCCTATACAAATGTGTAAAAAGGGTCTCTGAAATGAAATTCTTGATTGTGATGCAAACTAAACAGGGGACCAGTATAAAGAATCAGAATGTACACCTACACGAAGTGACGGGCTTCTTATGCCCCTGCATCACAAAGTTAGCATGTACATGATAGCCAATATAAATGGCATACATACCATTCCAGAAGCGGGTGGCATTCCATATTCCAAAGCTGTCAGGAAATCTTCATCTAGAGTGACTTCGTAAGATTCATCATCGTTTTTCTTTTCTCTTTCTTCTGCAGAATCGGTATGTAAACCACTTGCTTCTCTCTTCTCATTATGCTGCTTCACCTGTTTTTCTAAGCGATCTCGCTGCCATAAAAGGAAAATCAGGCATACTCGTAAACAAAAACCTATGTAAACAAAAAGAAAAAAAAAGTTAAACAAGGTAATAAAGATTTTGACTTCAGAATGCATTTTGGCCAGAAACAGAAGATGTATTAATGAAAGAAAATCTATTATGTCTACATGAAAATGTGATTACCTGATCCAAAGGATCTGTCAACTCAGAGAACGCATTGGCAAGTTCACGACCACAGATGAATAATTCAAATCTCTCAGTCAAACCAGCTTTACTAAAATGAGCAATAAATACCGGAAACTTTAATTAGTACACCTCATGTGGGCTAAGATAATTCATTTTAACAGTCGTTTGAAGATATGGATGTACAGCTCGGTGGGCTTAACAGTAACTTATAGTCCGAATTTTTTCTTGTGTTTCACCTCTCTATCAATCTTAGAAACTTAACCAAATTACGAATACAATCTAGGAATCCTTAATACCTTCTATGTGGTTTAGCAAGAGGTGATATCTCGACCGGATAGTCTAAAACAAATGTTGGCTGCAGGAGTGTTGGCTCTACAACAGTCTCAAAAACCTGTATCAACAACAACATTTACGAGCTCAGAGAGATTTATTGCTAACCATTCTAAAATGGGTATAGAGAGTCGAGGAAAAAAAGATACAGATACAATGTAAACGCTAAGGGAACTGCAAGAGCTCTAAAAAGAAAATCTTCAACTAAAAGACAAATTTCAATGGTAGCAAAGTCCAACCTCATTTAGAACGTGGCCAACAGATGGACAAGCTTCAATAGAAGACCTATCCTTGACCTGAAGTGCTTTAATAGCAACTTCTTTAGCTACTTTAACATCATTTCCCAACTCATTAAAGTCAATTCCAGTTGCTTCTTTCACGAGATTGTGCATGCTTTCCCTCCTCCAAGGCCTTTCTAGACTTATTTCCAAACCCTACAAGTAATGAGTGTGAAGATTTATTTCATAAACCATGCCAAAACAATTAAAGGTAGGCAGAATATTTAAAGCAATTAGATAAGGAGAAATTAGGTCTGACTGAAGTATTAGTTCCACTCATTTGTAGCTTAATGTGCTTGCGCTTCTGATCCAACTTGATCTTTCCAGCATAAAACAACAACAAGAAAGGAAAATTCGGTGGAAGTGTATGTAACCTGATAATCAACAGTAAGCTTCCCCTGAACTGCAAGAGCACATCTAACAACGATTTCCTCCGTCATGTTCATCATGCTTTGGTAGTCTGAATATGCTTCATACATCTAAGAGTTAATGATCGCCATCAAAATGAGTCACCATGTGAGTGACGTAATCCAAAACTTAGAATCTCTCTGTGGTAATTAAAATAAAATAATGTCACTAAGATGAGAGGTACCTCAATAGTGGTAAATTCAGGATTATGACGGGTTGAAATGCCTTCATTTCTGAAAATTCGTCCAATTTCATATACTTTTTCAAATCCTCCGACCTATAAGTTGCAAATGAGTATGTTAGACATTCAATAGATTGAATAACATTTCATCAAGCATCATTCTAGAAAATACATGCCAAGCCAAGATATCAAAATGCTCACCAGCATTCTTTTTAAGTGGAGCTCAGTTGCAATTCTCAAATAAAGGTCCCTTCCAAGTGAATTATGATACGTAACAAATGGTTTAGCTTCCGCCCCACCAGCTGCTCCCTGATTGATAAAAAAAACAAAATGATCAGTTTGCTTTTCTTACAGGAACGGCAAAATCACCTATCAATTTAGATGCAACTGATATCTGCTAGGGTTCCACTATCATCCATCATGATCATCAGAGTCACTAGTTGAATATGTTGAAACATACTTTCTCGTAATTCTTTTTCTTTTCTGATTTCTCACCATTTATGGCTGAAGATATTGCCCACCCTTTGGACACCCCACGGGTAGGTGGTTTTGTTCCTGGGGGGTTAGCCCCCCAAAAGGCCTCATCAACATGGAGAATCCGGAGTCCACTTTATTAGCCCAGGCTCTGGACGCTTCCTGAGCGATGTGGTACTATTTCACCCACACCCCCAAGAGAGCAGTCCTCGGCTCTGATACCAAGTTTGCAACAGAATTTCGATCGAACCAAAGGGTTAAAATCAATAAGGGTTGCTCGATTCAAATGATTTAAAGGTGAACTTGTCATTTAAGATATCCTACAATTTTCACTACATAAAAGCGAGTTAGAATCAGATAGTACTTCAACTGTTCAACATGATCTTTCGGGCGTACATATTCTTACAGCCACTTAATCAGTCAAATCAAGGAGTAAATCAACAAACATAACTAACAAAACTTGCCTGTAGAACTGGAGTTTCAACTTCGATGAAACCAAATGATTCCACTGTCTTTCGTATCTCTGACACAATCTACATAAAATCAGAGCGTGTCATGATACAGAAGTTGCGGTACAAAATAAATTTAAAGACTACAATTTGAAATGAAGAATGAGTAAGGCACACATGAATTCGAGTAAATAATATGTAGCCATAGATGGCCATTGAACTTCATAAGAATGATTAGGAAACCAAATTTTCCTGATTGAGTTGTACTAGAAAATTTATTCTTGAAAATAGTAACCTCTTACCTTGGCTCTTGCCCTGAATATGTCAGCTACCTCAGGATTTGCAATCATGTCTACATACCTAAAAACGAATATGGACAACAAAGTCGAAAAGATATAAGAAATTGCCAATCATCACTAGCTGCAACAAACTCCCAGGCATCTAACCACTAAATCAATTTTATGTTAATCACTTAATTGTAGGACTGCTCTAGTTCTTCTCGTGTACAAAAATAGGATATTTTATGACCATGTACATAAATTTACCGGATATGCCACTCAGAAAGGGAAATCATGCTAGTATCCCATTTGTGTAACTTACAGTTGGCAGTAATACTTCTTTGCAAATCTAAAATTGCAATTATATTTGAACTTCAAACTCACCTTTGACGGTAACGCTTGTCTACATCTGTTAGACCATGAAACTTATCAGGTAATGGGAGAAGAGATTTTGTGAGAAGGGCAAATGAACTTATGTAAACAGAAAGCTCTCCTGAAACAAACATGAGATGAATTAGCAATAATGTTAATTGAAAACAGACTCCAATGTCAGGAATAAAAAGAACTACCTTCTCATGCTTTCACATTCAAATGCTATAAGAGTCTTTTAAAAATCAATATGTGCAACGACATCTACCAAATGACCAACAAACGTCAGACACAATGAATCACCTTTCTCTGTCCGCTTTATTGAACCACTTGCACCTAATATATCACCGATATCCACAAGCGTCTTTAACTGATCAAACTGATCTTGCAGAAGCTTTTCCTTTTTGCAATAAAGCTATAACTAGGAATGCGTACAGAATCAATATAGAGGCACCCGTATAATTAACAAGCAAAATGCACACAAACGAGTACTAGTTTCAACGTATATAGACAGGAAGCCCCGGAATGATACCTGAATTGTCCCAGAATCATCTCTTAGTGTTAAAAAAGCAAGCTTTCCGAAAGCTCTACGAGCAATAATTCTTCCAGCTATTGACACCAAATCAACATCTTTACTCGACTCTTCACCATTACCTAAATTCTTATAAATATCTTGAAGTTGACTAGCAGTATGAGTTCTATCCCATCCATAAGCATAAGGTTCATGGCCTTTAGTCCTTAATTCTTCTACCTAAATATAATTCACACATTTAAGCAAACGCCCAAGTAACCAATTTCATTCTAAAGAAATAAAGCTAGAAATTTTAAATACCTTTTTGAGACGAATAGCTCGAATAGAATCTCTATCAGAAGTTGATGATGATGAAGAAGATGACCTTCTACGATTATTGCGGTCTGAAACTACTTGAGTGGTAGTGTTAGTGGAAGGGGTGGGAGAAGAAGAACAGCACCTGAAAGAGATGAACTTAGTGGATGTGGTTTTAGTAGTTGCAGAGGCGAAATACATGAAGTGTTTGAATGGACTTGAAGATACTCTCCAAACCTTGAGCGCTTCCATTGTGTTTCTCTGTATATTTGAGGAGAAAAAAGAAGGGAAAAGAAGATCAGATAACATCAATCAATTGATTTATTATCACTAAAATACCTATAGTTGATGAGAAACGTAGATAGACTTGAAAACAAAGATTAATATAGATTGGAGGTGGGATGAATATAGACTTGTGCAACCTCTGTAAGTTTTGGATCCAATTAAATGGCCGAGGCCGACTGTAAGGAGGCCTTCTATAGGGTCACTTAAACTTCAGTCACGTTTTTGTTTTCTGTTTTATCTATTTCCATCAAATTCCATCGCTAAATTGCTTTAAAATTCAATAATTTCCAGTATCTAATTTCTGTAACAATCCACCAATTTAATCTAATCAGAACTCAAATTGAGTAATTTATATCAATTGTCTGAGCAATAACGAATTGAATCATACTCCATTTACTAATTTTATCTATTACGTACACATCCTAATTACAGGGTATTTGATTTCTAGAACACCATTGATTGATTCAAAAAAAAAAAACAACAACAGAGGATCAATGAAAAAAACCAGACCTGTTCAACTCAGTACTCGGATCAGTGAGTCATCCCTCTTCCCAAAACAATTTCTTCTCTTCACTGTACAGAGATACCCACTGAAAAACCTTTAAGCATTTCAATCAAAAAATCAAAACCGAACACCATTCATAACCCAACTCAGCAATTGAGAAAAGGAAAAACAACATATACTTAGTAACGTGGTGGTAGCGGTGTTAAAGAGAGAAAGAAACTGTACTGAAATGTGGTGGTAGTGGTAGCTGCTGGTTCTGTGAGAGAGAAGGCTAAAGAGGTGGTTGTGAATAGAAGTAGAAGAAAGCAGAATGCGAAGGGAAAACCTCAATTTTTTTTGATTTCATAAAACCCAAGTTTCAATTTCGTATCATTCTAACACATAACATAATAATCAAAGAAGAATAAAGAGAGTCATACAACTTACCTATTCAGTTATTTCTTTTACTGGTATAGTGGTGATGGTTCAAGATTCCACTGTTCTGTTGTGGTAGTGAATATCTTTTAATGGTGTTGTGATGGGCTAAATCGAAGAAGGAGAAGGAGAAGCAGGAGCAGAAGCTATTCAATGGTGCGGTGAGAGATATGGTGGTGAATATCTTCACTGTAAAATAGAGAAACAGAATGTGAAAGAAAGATGAGATTCTGATGGGTATGATTAGTTGTATGAAGATGGACGGCTATGATTAGTTACATATATTGAAGCAACCCTTAGTTAGATTAAGGCACCTTTTTTTCCTTCATCTGCCTCATTCCTGGAAAACGAAATGAACCAAACAAAATATCATCAAAATTTTCACCCAAGGCAGAAACCCCTTTCCTAAGGGTTTTTCTGTTCTTAACTCTAATCTTCAAACTCCAAACCACTATTTACGATCTCTCTCTGTTTTGAACAAATTCTGCTTCTAAAGCTTGGAGGAGTTTTCTGGGTTCTGGTTGAATTTCACTTTAACAGGTATTACTGTATTTATTTATTGTTAGGTTTTTGAGCAAGTCTTTAGGTTTCACTTTTAAGGTTTTGCTCAAACTTGATTAGTGACTTTCAATGTCTGTTTATTAGAATCTATAGCGATACCATTTACATTTTGGCTTCAATATAATGTGGAGAGTGTGGTAGGTTTATTATTTAGTCAATCAGATGGAACCTGCAACCAAGAAGCCTGTACCAAAACCTAAGAAATTGAGGTCACTCGTCTGGAATGACTTTGAAAGGGTTAAAAGAGGTGATACCATGGCTGCCATTTGTAAACACTGCAAAAATAAACTTAATGGAGCAAGTACTAGTGGTACAACACATTTGAAGAATCATTTGCTAAGATGTCCTGTGAAAAACAACCTTGGGGATACTACTGGTATATCATATGGGAAGAGATTGACATCTCTCGTCTGGAATGATTTTGAAAGGGTTAAAAGAGGTGATGCTATGGTTGCCATATGTAAGCACTGCAAAACTAAACTTAATGGTGCTAGTACTAATGGTACATCACATTTGAAGAATCATTTGCTAAGGTGTCCTGTGAGGAACAGTCTTGCGACTGCTAGTGATACAACACAGAGGAATCTCTTGCAAATATATCCAGTGAACAACAACCTTCTAGTGAGAGAAAAGACAGAAGATGGATCTGTTAAGCCTGATAGTCTCGTACCTGACGAAGATCCGATCCCCCAGCATCTAGAGCAAAGTCGCGTTGATCTTGCACGCATGATTATTCTACATGACTACCCACTAAATATGGTTGAGCACATTGGGTTTAAAAGATTTGTTGAGAATCTCCAGCCATCATTTTGCTTTACGTCGGATACGGTTATGGCTGATTGTATGCAAATATATGGGATAGAGAAGCAAAGAATATATGAGATTTTGGATGAAGTTCCTGGTCAAATTAGTGTCACTGCCGGTACATGGACATCAGGCCAAGATCATGTATACTTGTGTTTGACGGCTCACTACATTGATGTGGCTTGGTTATTGCAAAAAAAGATTCTTAACTTCATATTGATCGATCCTGATACAGAAGAAACACTACAACTATCAGAAACTATTATTACATGTATAAATGACTGGGGCATAGATAGTAAGTTGCTCTCGTTGACATTAGATAATTATTCGACGAGTGACGATGTTGCATCCAGAGTTAAAGAACGACTTCCTCATAACAGGTTGCTGCCGAGAAATGATCTTTTCCATGTATGTTGTGCAGAGCACATTCTCAATGTGATTGTTCAAGAATTGCTAGGAGGATTGCATGACGTAATCCATAAAATACGAGAAAATGTTAGGTATGTCAAGAGTTCAGACTCCCTGCAACAGAATTTTAATGACTTGTATCAAGGATTACAAGTCACTACTTCTCATAAGAACTTGTGCCTTGATTCTCCTACAAGATGGAAGTCTACGTATCTGATGCTTGAGGCTGCTGTGGGAAATCGTGTTGCATTTTCACATTTTCAAGAATGTGACAGCAAGTATGTGAAGATCTCTAATTCAGACTGGGAAAGGGTAACTGCCATCACGAACTATTTGAAGCTGTTTGTTGAGGTTCTAAATGTTTTTTCAGGTGCGAAATCTCCAACAGCTAATCTGTATTTCCCTGAGGTTTGTGATATTCACGTTCAACTGATTGAGTGGTGCAAGAGCTCGGATAGTGTAATTTGTTCTGTTGCACTTAAAATGAAGGAAAAATTTGATATTTATTGGAGTGTTTGCATCCGGCTTTTAACAATTGCAGCAATTTTGGATCCTCGATTCAAGATGAAGTTAGTGGAATATTATTACCCACAAATTTACGGTGGTAGTTCAGCAGAACGCATCAATGATATTTCCAAATGTATTAAGGATCTTTATGAGGAATATACAAATAAGAGCATGGCATTTTCTTCTCTTGATCAAGGTTATGCTTGTGAGGGTCAAAGTAGTGGACTTAGTGCTGCCTTGAGTTGTGTTGACAATGGTTCTAAAGATAGATTAAGTGGTTACAACAAGTTTGTTCATGAAACAGCTGATACCCAATATGAAAAATCTGAGATGGACAAATATTTGGATGAGCCTGTCTTTCCTAGGAACATCGATTTCAACATATTGAATTGGTGGAAAGTCAACTCACCAAAATACCCTGTTCTGTCTATGGTAGCTCGTGATGTCTTGGGAATTCCTATGTCAACGGCAGTTACATCATATTCTGCAAATAATGATGGAGATAGAGTCCTTGCTTCGCATTGGAGTCCACTTAGTTCAGATGTTATACAGGCTATGATGTGCACACATGACTGGCTCCAGACTGAGTTAGAAGGTCAGATTATTCGTTTACAAAAAGTATTGTTTTCCTTAAACTAATTAAATTTTTGAGGTTTATTTATTACTTTGACTTGAATTGTAGAATTTTAGTTGTCCTTAATCATATGAGTTCTCCAAGTTTCTGTGATTCAAAGTTGGAATCTGTACCATCTAACAGTGTATTTATTTGGACTTTCTGTGCAGTTTAGGTTAATTTTTGAGTAATGAAGAACGCACAGAAGGTTAAGTTGGCTAATTTTATGATGTGGCTTTGCACAAGACTTACTCCTCTCAACTCTGTATGGCACCTATTCTAATATGGAGAGCACAGCACATACATTTTTGATGTTTCTTCTAAGTCAGACATTTTAATCATGGTCGAGCATCAATTGCAGGCTGCAGCTTTTGCTTCTCTTGGCCGGAGATACTATTATTCTAATTTGACGAATAGACATTAGGCCCAGATTTATCTGTTGTGTACATTGTCTAAATGTATGAGCTTGTATTTTGTTCTCAACACAGGTAACATGTTAGAAATGTTTTTTGGTGGAGGCCTGGAGGGTGTCCTGGACGAGCCTTCCTACAAAATTATCTCTAAAAAAAAAAAAAAAAAAGGAAAAAGATCACCCTTAGTATTTATGAAAATTTTAGATTAACCTACTATGAATCTATGATCAATACTAAACCTGTATTCACAGATCAAAGGAAATTGCATTCTCCATTTCTCCTCAAGAATTTTGGAAGAAAAAGGTCTCAGTCCAGAATTAGAATTCAGGGGTGAAGTTGCTATGGTCAGTAATATTTGTCTAGGGGGACAACTCAACAGTACCTATTTACCAATTTGCATCTTTACTTTTTATAGGCTGGGAAGGCAGTTCCCCAATTGGTGTTGTTCCTTGCACCATATTCTGACCCCTGCAAATCTATTCCAAATTTGGAAGATCTTTTTTCCAGACAATGAAACCTTTTGTGAGTTTCTTCCACCATGGTTCAGGTGGAAGAACCTAAATCAATACACCCATGGTTCTTTGTGCTCATCAGAAACCAAGACCCGATTACTTTGCTGAAAGTATTCTGGAATTCAGATTGCTGTTACAAAAACAAGGAAAGCAAATATGCCTATATACTAGAATGGGAAATCCGTCGAATGTTGTTATCAACACTTTCCGCAGATCAATTAAAAAACCAAAAGAGAAAAAAAAATTAAAAAAAATCATAGACTTCGATTTCAATGAAAAGAAAAAGTAATGTTCGGTTCTGGCCTCCATTAATAGAAAGGTAAAGTGAGGTTTCAAAAGAAATCTGATTGCCGTCCAAAGGACCAATTGCTACTTAGGATGATGACACTGGTGAACTTTTTTATTAGCATTTCAGCTTTCCGGTTTCCATTTTTTATTTGTCTGGTTATTCCTTTTTCTCGTGGTCTTAGTTAGCACCGCACCTCCGACTTGTATACTTTATGTAGCAGTATTTGTCATACGAAAGCACTCCCCGCAAGGATATTGTTGTAACCCATCTGTGACACTTCGGAGCCTGTTTGAAGTTTATCCAGTGATTGCTCATTTGCATGGCATGTTTTATGTACAACTTTAGCACATGATTTTGTGATTGACTAACATTTCACCAAATCAAACATAATTACTACAGTTTGATAAATCATGATGTTTTTGCTGAATACTTGGCCTCTTCGACATAATTCCATGAGCTGTTCATTTTGTCACGTTTTGCGCAGTTTCAAATACTTACTCTAGTCATGGTTTAACAAGGAAGGAATCTTAGCAAGTGATGAGTTGAATATCATGATCAGAAATGTTGGAGTATAGATTCGGCACTCAAATGAGAATCTACCCGACAAACGAAAAAGCGATGAAATCTAGTTTAGTATTCTTTTATATCCAAGTAAAAAATAAATTGCTTCTTTCTTATTTTGAGTGGGGGAGCTTATGGCAGTGTTCTTTCTCATACTTGATGAACGTTGTGTTTGGCATCCGAATCTGCAATTTTTGTATTCTTGCTCGTCTGTGAACTTTTTCTTTATACTTGTGTTTTGGCGGTACAGTGAATGCACTTCTTTTTCCTTCTTTTATTGATCCACTCATAATATTAAGTCAATAATCCCAACGTCTTTAAAAATGATTAAATGCGATGCCACGCTAGACTTTAGTTAGCAATTCGGGATATGAAGACAAGTTCGGGACGGCAAACATATGAGAATTATACGAATTCGGGTTAATTGGATTCGATCAACGGTGCGGAATACGGCAGTGGTTCGGAACGGCATACGCACGTGTATAATTCGTTTTAGATATATGAGTTCGGCATTGAAATTCGTCATACATCAAATTAGTAAAAAATATATTTTTAAGGTTGTATTGAATTAAATACACGATTTAAACCAACTTTTATATATTATATATAGATAATACATTAGAAAATATACAACAACAAGCAATTAGCTCAATGGTTGGGGCTAATTTAGTAAACTGAGAGGTGGTGGGTTCATACTCTTAAAAATAAAAGGAAATGGGCTTGGATTGCTGAGTCAATGACCGAATCGTTCGAATCGCCGAGTAAATACCTAGTCACCTGTCCGAACTAGGCAGGCGAATTATTCACGAAAAATTCGAATTTCCCATATAGTACGCAATTCCCACTATCAACATCTTTTTAATTACTCTTAAAATAGAAGGAAATGGGCTTGAATCGCCGAGTCAATGACCGAACCGTTCGAATCACCGAGTCAATACCTAGTAACCTATCTGAACTAGGCAGGGGAATTATTCCCGAAAAAATCGAATTTCCCATATAGTACGCGTACCAGGTTCGGTGTTCGAATAGTTCGGACATATGATTCGAATCCGGACAGTTCGGGAACGTTCGCGTATGATTCGTCGAATTACTAATTAGGCTAGAGACACTCGGATTAGAAACTTAAGAGTTCTCTCTTTCATGCAAGAATTTTGGCAAGATTTGAAACTTAAACTTTTGTGACAATTTTTTTTTTTTTAGACAAAGGCAAATTCTATTAAGATAGCTATCATCGAAGTAATGAAAGCTAAGAAGACAATTTTTTTTCACTGCGGTTCTTTTTTTACGAAAGAATACATGCATTGAAAACTAAGGTAGAAACATTACATTGTTATCATTATATATGGTTTTGAACCAAGTAGCCTTTCTAAAGAACGCGCAATTGGGGGATACTTTTATTAATTGGGGATATAAATTACTATCCACATCCAATAGTTTCTGCTAAGTGGTGTTTTTTGGGGGTGGAAATACGAAACTACCCTTTTAAAAACATAAAAACTAAATCAAACCTAAATATTCCCCACTCCTTTTCAAATTCTAAATATTCTCCACTCCCTTTCAAATTCTCTTCTCCTTCTCTGCCGGCTCCTCACTTCGAAAACAAAATTTTTTTTACATACGGAAGTGATGAAAAAATGATGAAGACCATGCCAGAAATGATGAAGACCATGCCGGAAGTGATGAAGGCCATGCTGAAAATGATTTTTTTTACATCGCCGGCATTGTATTAGTGATGAAGACCATGCCGGAAGTAATAGAATGCGTGCCGGAAATGATGAAGACCATGCCGAAAAATGGGACCGGCATGCTCGATAAATAACTTACAATGCTGGCATTGTAAGTTTGGAGGATCCATTTTTTGGCATTGATAAACATTGATCAAATTACATATGGCATGGTACTGTTGCTAGTATGCCCGACACAACAGAGATTATTGATTAGGTGAAGTCCGACGGCTTTTACCACGAAAAGTGTTTTTTTCCCTAATATTCATTATCCATTGACAAATGTGTGGTCTACTAGGAAAACTATAGCGAAAAAATCACTAATACTCAAAAATGAATCTGAACAAAATTACAATCAGAATAAAAATAACAAGATCCATGGGAAGCTCGAATACCATTGGTGAGTACTGTGTAGTAAGTTGTATCCGAAAAATCAACTGCTACTTTTGTTATAACTGCACCATGATACCACTGCCGGCTCCGAAATAGAAAACCTACTAATCATTATCAAACTAAGTGAGGGGTAGATTAGGAATTAGTTAAAATATATGGATAAGGGGTGACTCTGATTTACTATTTAAATCCCGTTTTTTTTCTTTTTCCTATATCCCCCAATTAGTAAAAGTATCCCTCAATTGCGCGTTCTTTCTAAAACCACTTAAGTTCTTAGAATCTATGGATGAAACATTAAACCTATTGATGTACTTAGCTAATTTATCCGCCCACGGCATTACAGTTTCTTCTAATGTAAGAGAATAAAGAGTAAGCAAGAGAACAATTGATAGTGTAATTTTTTTTTTGCAAAATAACTTTGCTTCTCCAGTTTAATGCATAAAAGTCTTTCTTCATTCCATTTATAACATTGTTTTTATCATTAAGGAAAATTAGATTATCTTTTCGACAATCTTTGGCCCATCTTGTTGTTTTTCGACGGGCTCTTTCCTATGTTTCCTTTGAACTGGTACACTTCTTTGAATCACCTGCAAACTCACAAATGTAACCCTTATTATTCACCTAGATTAGAACATAAATAAAACTTTTAGAATTTTTCTAAAAAGCCGCATCAAAGTAAATATAAGTATAATCTTCAAGATAAACTGATTCAACACACTTACAACTAGGATGAGAACAATTACAGAGCTTATTGTGCTTATGATTTTTTTTCCTGGACTTTTATGACTATTAAAAAAAGAAGGGATATGATTTATCAAGTTTTTTTGCTTTAGGCTGAACTTTGTCGAAAACTACTCTGCATATGAACTTCCATATGAACCAAAGAACACATGCACAATATTCTCTATATATTTTTATCTTTAAGCCAAAAAAGACACAAATCTTTAAAACTTAAAGCAAAGGCCTTGTAAAAAACTGAGGTTAGTGAAAGACCCCTCCAGGTTACTTCTGAGAAGACACATTTTGTAAAAATTTGATCCATACTTTCGCAAACAAGACTATTACGGAGAGAGAAATTAACTTATGTAAGAATATATCTACCAAGTTTTTGTCGGGAAACCGAGGTTACGTTCATCTCGAACCGGCATGTTTCCATAGACATATATTCCATGAAACATCCTACTTTAGATAACTAGCTCGACTCCTTTTTACTTACATCTTTAGATTAGCATGACGGATAATACTAGCACAAATATATAATCAATACGATAATAAGCAATCACACACAACACAAAGATTATGTGGTTCACCTACGTAGTCTACATCCACGGCCAAAACCACACCGAGAATCTTCATTATCATAACAAGTTATTACATCGATACACATCAACTAATCAACTAGTTATGTAACCCACTAGCGCTAAACATTAGAAACAACAAGACATATTACGAAGAGTTTACCTCTTCCTTTGTTCTTCTTCTTCCATAAACCTCTACCGCCATGGTTGCTTCGACTTTAGACAAGAACATGAAGAACATCATGAACTCTAGATTCTCCCATACGAACCCTAGAAATTCTAGATTTCTCCCATACCCTCTCTCACTACAAGTCACTCTTGCCCCATCACCAACCATTATAGGACACAAGGGTTGTGACCCTCGATCACTCTCATTCTTGAGAGGATTTCCAAGAGGATGGATTTCTACTCACAATATAAGTCCTCTTATATAGTGGACAAATCCTTGCTCCCCAAGTCTTAGAACTTCTAAGAATAGTCTTCCACCTTAATTTGGAAATCCTATACTAGGAAACCACATAACTTAGGAAACACCCAAGTTACATTCCGGTAAGTTCCGGAATCTCCACGGAACAAAACCCCAACAGTTTCTCCTCAAAAGGAAAACAATCAAACAAATTTTTCCAGAGAAAGACTTGGACTCTAAGCATAACCTTGAGATTCCAAATATCATACCAGTCAATTTTTTCAGCAAAGAAGTTTTTGTTACATAGAAAATTATAAGTAGACTTAACTGAAACACTATCATTTCTTGTACCTAACCATCTTTTATGATCCTTACTATCTACATTACTTTGGGGTTCAATTAGCTTTATTTCCTAAACATTTTAAACAACAAACAAATTATGCAACATGTTATTATTCCAATTACCTTGAATATCTATATTATCTGAGACTTTTTTTTATTAACATTAGGTTGTTTCCATTTTTGTTCTTGGACATTTACCGTTTGGTAACCACCTATCATCGATAGATGAATGTTTTCAACATCACCTATTTTCCAACCATGGTTCTCTTTTATAACATTTGTACCTATACTGGTCCATATCGGATTTTTTCTTGTAGTTTAAAGGATTTGATTTAGGAAAGTATTTATGTTTCAGGACAATGCATCACAATTTGTCAGGATTCTCAATTAGTCTCCAAGAAAGTCTAGTAAGCAGGGACAAATTGAATTTGTGTAGGTTTTTAATACCCAGACCACCACTAGCTTTGCTTGTACAAACTGAGTCCCATATTTTAATATATAATCCTTTATTATTTTTGTTTTTCTGCCGGAAAGAATCTCTTTGCAAAGCATCCAATCCATCTAGAGTTTTCTTTGGAAAGAAAAAGCACATCATTTGGTACATTGCCGTCGCGCTAGTGACAAAACTAATAAGTGTAGATATACCTGCATGAGATAAGAATTTAGCTTTCCAACCCTGAACTCTACTGTAGACTTTATCTAGCATAACTTGATAATTAAGACTCTTATTTCTATTAAAAAAAATAGAGGAGTACTTCAATAAGCGTCAATTTTAGTGATTCTGTAACCTTAAGGATTCTAGATAATAACTTATAATGTTTATTATGAACTTTCTTACTAAAGTAAATGCCTGATTTTTGAAGGTTTATAACTTGTCTTGAAGGGTCACTGAATTTTCTTAACACATCCAGAAGATTTCAAGCATGCACAATACTAGCATTTGTGAAAATAAAAGCATCTTCAGCAAAAAAAAGAAAAAGAAAAGGAAATAGATGGGCAATCCTTTGCGACTTTAACACCAGATAATTTACCTAAAGATTCAACATGCAACAGAAGTTTAGTCAAGTCTTCCATACAAATCAATACTTTCTTTATATAAAAGGGAATGTATATGATGACATGGCGAAACCAGATTTACTTGCATGAATGCAAGAAAGTTAGATGCCATATGGCAGAAAACAATACGAAAAGATACAACTCTTGGCATGGTGTCCCTTGACAAAGAAACTTTTCGCACAATGTTAACTCAGGGTACAAGTGTAAATTTTCCACGTTAAAGTCTTGGAAGTTACAAAAATAGTGGTTGAACAAGACGGTGCGTCATTTCAAAAATGATAAGTTGAAAGCGAAAGGGAATCAGTTATATCCAACAGTCGCGTCCATACAAAACGAATCAAATATATAGCCCTTTTCATGACCTTGCTTCAATACTCGTGTTCAATCTCTTCTCCCAAATTTCCCCTCCAATCTTTGCCAACAAAAGAAAAACTCTCTTTGAGGACTGCATTGTGTATTCTCTATCTCTCTAATAAATCACTAAATTCCATGTCTAATTCTCACCATATAAGCCTCTTATATAGTATTCATAAACTAGATTTCCAAGTAGTCTCCTTGGAAAAGAAAACCCTAAACAACTAGGAAACCTAATGTTAATTAGCAAACCTATCTTAATATAGAAATCAACCTAAACTAGGAAACTTTATGTTTCCCTAAATTAAAGTGAAAAAGCGGGGGTCTAACAACCACACCCAATATTTCGTTCGGCAATTTTATGGACTAACTCCAATATAATTCCAAGAGAATCAACTAGACAGTCAGACTCAATCAAGGAAAGATATCCAAGAGTTATATCTCTTTCTCAATTCAATCATAAAATCAACAAGATAGAATCTGTGAACTGATTGGTATGAGAATAAATTGAACGACACCAAAGACCAATGTTCAAGTGTCAGTCAATTTATATAAACAACCAAAGGTTGGATTTACCAACAGATTGAACTATGCACAACCTTTGATATTTCAATTATATAAACAAATATAATGCGGAAAAGAAATAACACAGACACCATAAGTTTTGTTAACGAGGAAACCGAAAACGCATAAAACCCCCGGGACCTGGTCCATATTTGAACACCACACTTTATTAAGCCGCTACAGACTCTAGCCTACTACAAGTTAACTTCGGATAGGAATGTAGTTGAGCCCTAACCAAGTCTCACACTGATTAAGGTACAATCGCGTTCCTTACGCCTCTGAACCCCAGTAGAAATTTACACACTTGATTCCCTTAGCTGATCTCACCCACAACTAATAGTTGCTACGACCCAAAGTCGAAAACTTATAAACAAATCTGTCTCCCACAGATATGTTTGTTCTTTATTCGGTTTTTGTCCCGTCTTTAGATACAAAGATCAAGGTGAACAAGAACCAATTGATAATCCGGTCTTATACTCCCGAACAACAACCTAGAAATATCAATCACCTCACAATAACATAAATGATTAACAGATGAAGTTATTGCGGAATCACAAGAGTCTGAGACGAAAAACTGTTGTGATTAGTTTTTATATCTTACATATCTGAGATAAATCTCAAGTGCATCTTAGAGAAGATAAAACTCAATATGATATAACAAGTAAGATCAGAATACGCAACTACAGAAGAAATAGTTGGATCTGGCTTCAGAATCCCAATGAAGTCTTTAAGTCGTTAACCTATAATGGTTTTAGGAAAAAACTAGGTTAAAGGAGAATCGACTCTAGTCGCAACTAGTATCACACAGAAGTGTGGGGATTATATTTTCCAGTTGCTAGAGTTTTCCCTTATATAGTCTTTCAAATCATGGTTTGCATTCTAAGTTAGCTTAGTAACAAAGCAATCAATCTTCACCGTTAGATGAAAACCTGATTTAAGATTCAAGCTAAGTTTGCTTAAAACCAAAGCAATATCTCTCCACCGTTAGATGGTCTTAGCTTGTTACACACAAATGAAATATACCTTCATTTAGATATGGGTAACCGTACCTAAACGTGTATATTGAGTTGGCTCAACAATAGTTAACCGAAGTTAGCCATATGAACACTTTTGTATTAACCACATTCATCTAACACTTATAGATCAAATATGATGATCAATCAAACATGAATGATAATCAAATAAATCTAATTGTGTTACTCATAGATTTGTTCAATTGTATATATCTCATAGAAGTATACAAGAAACAATTGAAGCAAAATCGGTTTGATTCATGATAATCAATTCATGAACATTTAGCTATGGTTTGCAAAGATTGCATTTCTTAATTTATAAATGTATTTGTTCATTAGTATGGAATCATACTAAACCGATTTTAGAACTTAACCAACTAAGTTTGCAAACGGGTACGCAAACTTTAGTTCTGGACTTTTGGTCTTGTCCGACAGTTCGCAAACCGGTATGCATACTTCCGTCTCGGACCTTAACTCAGGTAAAACTGTTTGCATACTGGTATGCAAACTTGGTTCCCGGACCTGAATCATGCCACAACAGTTTGCATACTGGTATGCATACTGTGTTGTATCCAGACAATGGTTAATTGTTTTAAACTCCCATTTTAATCATTGAAACATCCTAAAAAGACGATAATGGCTGTCTCACACATACCATTAGCTTATAAGTAATTTTCAAGTGATCGAATGATCAATACGAAACATTCCGAGTCTACATCAAATGACCGTCTCACACAAATCATGTAAGATGTTTGAAGGAAATTTCCACATGATCATCTTTTGACTTATGATTTAGTTTCCAACAAAGAAATTATTTCCAACTATAACTCGTCAAGAATAATGATGAACGTAGCTAAAGCAAAAAGCTTCCAACACAAATTTCGAGAAATATATACGCGAGATAAACTCGGCTCGAAATATCAAACGTGTATAATATAAAAGTCTATATAGCTATACAACTTAGTCTCATTAGGAGATAGAATAAAATAGACTTCTGAGTGATAGATAAGTTTTAGTCTCCACATACCCTTTGTTGATGAAGTTCCTCCAAGCTCCCCTCAGTAGATATTCGTCTTCAATCGATGAACGCCGTGAAGTCTAAAGCTCAACTACACATTTTATCCTAATCCGAGACATAGCTATAATTAGACTAGAAATCAAGACTTATAGTTTTGATCACCTAAACTTGACAAACAAGCTTGATATAGCAACACTTGCGAGTTCGACCGAGCAGTGCTCTAACATAAAGATTTATAGAGTGTTCCGGAAAACACCAAAAATTACCAACAATCTCCACATTATTATAAATATAGTGGGTGACAAATGATCACCTTATCTTATACCCCTGTCCGGAAAGAAAGTTTCCCCAGGGATACCGTTTACAAGCACAACGTAGGAAACAAAAGATATACAAGCATAGACAAGATCAAAAAAGTCATCTCAAAAACCCATATATTTAAGAACAATAATAATGAAATTCCATTCTAATCTATCGAAAGCCTTAGATAAGTCAAGCTTTAAATCCATGTATCCATTATTCCTCTTGCAAGTTTTCATCGTATGTAAGACTCCATTGGCCAAAATGATATTATTAGTAATCTGTCTTTTAGGTATAAAAGCTAGCTAGTTTTGCGAGATAATTTTCTCGATGTGTGGTCTTAACCTGTTTGCTATAATATTGGTCACTCTTTTATATAAAGTATTAGAGCATTGCTCGGTTGAACCCAATAGCATTGGTATGTCAAGTTAGTTGTCAAATTTAGATGACACAACGCATTCTTGATTTAGTCACTAAAGTCAGTTTCAGACTAGACTAGGTTTAAGAAGTAGAGTATATAATCAAAGATGTCCTTGAAGAATGGATATTGATGACTACATGAAGATATCTTGGAGAACTTTATTAAATGTTAGTAACAAACTCTTGATTTTCTTATTTACTCTACCTCTCTATCTACTGAAACAAGTACTCACTCTATGGAAAAATTCCTATGATGGTAAATATATATTTATATATACACTCGAGGATATTTGAACTCGTGACATTTGTGAGAATTACCTTTATCACCAGAAAGGTCCTCATGTTGTAGTGAATGAGAATATGAATGCAACAAGCCAAGAATCACCCAATTCCGAGTTAAAACGAAGAAGTTATGAGTGATTTATTAAAGCAACACTTATAAGTGTGGCTAAGTTTGATTTCGTGAATAATAAATTGTACACAAACTTTTGGAAACAGTTTGCATTAAAACCGTGAATACGTGACTAAAAGCCTATTTTGGTCAAGTATTTGGGTGTTTTCTTTCCTAGACCAGGTAGCTTTGTTTCCAAGCAACCTAACCTTGATCATTCACTATAAACAAGGGTTTCATGTAACCACACAACCTATCCCTTGAAAAAGTGTGTGTATGTTGCATAAGGTTGTTTTCCATATCTTTGTTCTTTACGAACACGAGTAAGTTTTAAAATCACTTTACTTGCAGATCGTAAAGCACATGGAAGCTATATCTTCTTTGATAGTTACGGAACCTGTTTCTATGTGTTTTTCATAAACCCTAGATTTTATAGATCAAGATATCTCTAGATTTTTCTAGGTGATCTTGTTAGGAAGAATAAGTTTACGGAACCGTAAACCCTAATTGTTGAGGAGTATCTTCTAAAGAGAATTAACGTTTCTGCTAGAGGATTTTCGATAGCATCTTCTAAACAGAATTGGGGTTCTGCTAGAAGGTTTACAAGGGGAATTCCTAAAGAGAATTGGTGTTCTGCTAGGAGTTCTATGGGTGCATGAATACAACTGAAGCAAGTATTGTCTGAAATATGGTAGTAGGTAATTGGTGTAAAAGATTAAATCAGTGAGTGTTTAATCTGTACTAGGTCCCGGGGTTTTTCTACAAGATTGTAGTTATCCTCGTTAACAAAAATCCCTGATGTCTGTGTTATTTTTCTTATGCATTATTGTTTTATCTTTATAGTTGAAATATCACAGGTTGCACGTATCTAAACCTAGATAGTATTATCTCAACTGTAAAGAACCTACAAGACTCGTTCTTGTTGAATTCGTATCTTGAAATATATATTACAAGACTTTTTCTTGTTGGAATTCGGTTCGTGAACAGTTCCGGTACATACAAGGTTTACCTTGTTAAAACAATCTTAAGTACAGTTTCGTAACTGAACGCATAGATTGTACAAGGATTGTCTCTATAGGTTCCCGAACGAAAAAAGTTAGTGGTGTACTAGTTACCCTCTCCTTTTCACAAAGCATTACGAAGACTATATAGGTCTCAAATCATTTGGGGTTTTCATAGATTTATTTTTCGGAATTAGAGAAATAAAAGTATGGTTGATCTTTTGATTAAAACTTTTGTTATTGAAGATATTTTGAATCCACCCAATTAAATCATCTTTGAGACTTTCCCAATGATGTTGATAAAAACCAGGGGGAACCATCTGGACCTGGTTCCCTCCATGTTTTTATCAATAAAATTTATTTTATTTCATTTTCGTTAGGGATATCACAAAGAATTTTATTATCGTTATCGTCTATCTTTGCTTTAAGAATACTATTAAAGATGAGATCTATTATTTTATTATTTGTCTAGGTAATGTCCTTAAAGTGGTAGGAATTAAAGTAGTCAAATTTTACTTACTGACCTTCGATCCAAATATCACTATTGTCTCTAAGCGCATGAATGTTATTAATTCATTTCCTTTCAAAAGAATTTTGGTGAAAAATTGAGTGTTATGATCATTTTCTTTAATCCATTTTTCTTTTACATGTTGACCCAAGTAAATTAGAATACCATGAACTTGATTCATGTTGTAGTTGTTCTATCCTGTTTTTTGTTTCTAATTTATAAGTTTTATTGTTTTCAGATTCAATTTCACTAAGAATATTATAGATGTTTTTGAAAATATTACCAAACTCAGATTTGTTCCAAATCCTAAGATCATTCTCAAGTTTTTCAATTATATTATCTATGCTATTATTATTTTTCTCTACTTTGTTCCAGAGATATTTCAATTATGCTATTATAATTATTATGTTCTCTCCAACACTTCATGTAACTATAAAGTCTAGTTCCTATTTTCCCTGTTATGAGAGTTTCTAACATTATAGGAACGTGATCAGAGACTACTCTAGTAGATGCACTAGCCACATATGATTGCCTATAATCCTATATATTTTTTCCCGTGTATTCTTTTCAAATACTCTTTTATTAGTCCATGCAAATGGAAGACCAGTATAGTTTAAGTTGACTAGACCTAAAAAAAATTATACATCTATACACATAGGCTAAACTACTGGACGAACCTTCATTGCCCCCTTCTTTTTCCTCTTTATTTAGAATAAATTTCATGTCGCCTATTATATCCCAAGCCCCAAGGTTTACTGAAATCACTAAAGCTAGTTAAAAAATACTATTGTTCAGTTCTCATATTATTATCCAAAGTACCATATATGAAAGAAATAATTAATGCTTAAGATATTTTTGATAACTTGCTTGAGGATGCTGACATGAGAAGTTGTCTCAGCAGGCATCCCACGGTGACCAAGTCGTGTATTAAGACACGCTTGAGGCGTGAGTCACTGCCTCATAAAAGAGAATCTGATTATTTTTGTAATATGTAGTGCTCTTAAAGGGACTCCTGATAATGGTTTTGGTGGCTATCAGAATATAATCCATATTTTTCAAACTTTAAACCTCCTTATTAAAGAAAAGAAAATGATAATGCCCCTGAAGAGGCGCGATACCAGTCTGTGAAACTTTTGTTGAATGTGCATGCATTAGAAAAATGTGTGAGATCAATATGATTGTTTATTATTATTTTAATGGGGGTTATGTATCCCTCTGCAAAGAAATATCGACATCGTGATCGGTAGCCATATAATCCAATCCCCTCAAACTAAGCTAGAGATTGGAATCTCTCGGAAAAAGCGCAAAAGTTCAGATCCGACTCACACCGTGAAATTATGAGGCATGAATGTTATAGTTTGGTGTTTTAGATGAAGCGCAAAGAGAATAATATAACCGCTTTAACGAGGAAACATATGTGTATTCAACACTATCATCCAGCGACGTCCGTTGTATTCTTTTCATTTAGTTGGGTTTTGTCCCACGTGGTTTTCCTGACAAAAATTTTAACGACACAATTTTCTCATCGGCGCCAATATTAGTATGTGTTTTTTACGCTCAAGTTTTAGTCCATGTGGCGCAGACTTTCAGGTTTTTTTCCAAATGATTTTCCTAACGTAGTCCTACCAAATAAAAAAATTCATGGCGGCGACCAACCTCATTCTGAGCTCAGGTTTTTCCCTAAATGATTTCCTAACGCAACTTTAACAAGGGGATCAGAGAAAATTCATGGCGACCATCATCACTTTAAATATCCAAGAGTTGTACTCTTCGACCAATTTTTATCCCAGTCTGATTTTCTGGTAAGGTTTTAATGAAGGCAACAAATTTTGTCGCAATAAATTTCACCGACGACGTTCTGACAAGAGACATTTTTTGAACGGTGGTCCTCCAAGGAAAAGTGGTATAAAGTCGGATTCTAGAACTTGTGGACTTCCACATGTACAGTGGGGCCCGCACAACCCACATTCCCTTTTGAAAAGAATTAGAGTGCTTCTGGACAGACCGAGCGCCAGAACCACACAAAAACCGAATTAGTTTTTTATCTCACAGATTTTTTTAGTGGGTCCCGATGGGCCCCGCGGAGGACGGCAGGGGTCCCTCCTTTGATTTGGTTTTGTGTCAGGCGGTTTTTTGGGATGGTTTTTTTCTTATTTCCTCAAGAATTTTTGTAAGAATTATCACCCCTATATATTAACATCAAGTTAAACACCACGTACGTGGACTCGTGGCAAATTATGGCTATACCCACGTTGCACACATTAGATTGTAAAGTGGGTTGTAAATAAAGCTTCCTCCTTTCATGCATTATGTACATAACTCGGTGCATCAATGGATTCTCTTATTTCATTTCTTTTCAAGTGGAATAAATTTATTCGTGGAAATATTTGGTTCCTTTCTCTTCCAAAAAATCCATCATTATATATGTGTAACCCAAAATACAAGAGATACGGTTAAGATTAGCAGTTTTAGATTGAATTTAGATTTCACATTTTACGTATGACTAAATTAACCTTTATAAATTATGCATTTTTAACGAAAATAGTAGTACCAGTAATTCCATTTATAATTAGTCAACACGTTAATCGTGGGCGTTTTTTGTGAGCGGCAGTTCTCTTTTTATATTTATTTCTCTATAATCTCAATTTTTTATCATCAGTATAAAATCTAATTTGTTACTCATCCATGTTTGGCGAGGAGTTTGACGAGTTTGGCTATGTTCTCAAACTTATATCCTAAGTTTGGTTATTTGATTCGTTTTTTTCTATTTTATTATACCTTTTTAGTAAAAGGTTTGGGTTTGGAAGGAATTTGACGATTTTTTTTTATAATCAGGTAATCCATATTTTTGTGATTGTACGAGTTTGATGAGTTTTTTTTTTTTTTTTTTTTAATCAGGTAAACTATTTGTTTTGTGATTATACTAGAAATAACCCGTGCCGTAACGGCACGACATGAGACGATATAATTTTTGATCATAATGATTTAAATAAATACTATAAACTGTGAAAAGGCTTATTTTGACCCATGAGAACTTGTAGTTATGAAAATCTTAGATATTTGTCATCCAAATAATTATAATTCGATACTGCCTTGATCTGATCTGTGATAAATGTATAAGTGTTTGTTACATTACATGAGTCTTCTAAATTATTGGTGGTGCACTTTCAGGAAAAAAACTACCATATGTTTCCTCCTCCGTTTGAAGACCCTAATTGTAGCTTTGATAAGGACATAATTTGTGGTTTTATTTACTACATAGAATTTAAATAATTTTTTAATCTCATCAATTGTGATTTTATAAAACAGGTAAAAATATGGAACTTGGCAAGGTTTAAAATTTTAGTACTAACAAAACCCTATGGGTTTAATATGAACTCATCTACTCTAGGATGCGTGTGCGGTAATAATGACACCCAAAAGTTCCTCAAAAGTTTCCACTAAATATTGAATACATGAGTTTGTCAAATAAAATCGACACTAGAACAGAAAAAAGGTACTCAACTGTAATCTTTGTGCACCTTTATTTCAGAAGGACAATTAGTTCACACACTTGCTCAACATTAGACTCTATTAGAAATTTAGAATTAACATGCATACACATTATTGTTCAAATTTTCTCTTGATGGTACCCAAATGAAAAATAATGTGTATGCCAGTTAATTCTAAATTTCTAATAGAGTCTAATGTTGAGCAAGTGTGTGAACTACCGTACTTCTGAAATAAAGGTGCACAAAGATTACAGTTGAGTACCTTTTTTTGTTCTAGTGTCGATCTTTATTTGACAAACTCATGTAGTCAATGTTTAGTGGAAACTTTTGAGGAACTTTTGGGTGTCATAATTACCGTGCACGCATCCTAGAGTAGATGAGTTCATATTAAACCCAAAAGGTTTTGATAGTACTAAAATTTTAAACCTTGCCAAGTTACATATTTTAAAATAATGTGTATGCATGTTAATTTTCTCTTGATGGTTCCCAAATGATTTTTTTTCTTTCTTATGTTGATAAAGATTCTAATGTTGTTATTTCTTTATAGTTTGATGAATGATGCCTAATTTATTGCTAACAATAACATTAACTATACACGTTTTTAAGTTCAAGAGATATAAATGATGGTCTTTTTTTTTTGGTCACATTTAATGTTTTATTATGATCATAATGATGGGGAAATCTAATCAATGTATATTTTTTTTTGTCACATTTAATGTTTTTTTATGATCATAATGATGGGGAAATCTAATCAATGTATATTTATGATTAAAGGAGGTTACGAATCTTACATCCGTCGGATGTCTTTGGCTGGGATGAGACTGGGATGGTCGGATGCAACGTTTGTCTCTCAAAATGTTATCCGACCGTCCAAGCTCAAAAACCTCTTTTGTTTTGTATTATAGACTAGATTTTGAGCCCGTGCTATGCACCGGGCGGACCCCAAAACCATCCACCATCATTTGGTCCATGTCTACTACGTATCAGACATCTTTTACTGTTAACCATATTTTTGATTTGGTAAAGCTCGGCTTCGGCTTCGGCTTCGCCTTGCCTCGCCCCGTCCCATCCCGATTTGAGGTGTGGCTCGGCTCCGCCTCTCCCCGATTTGAAAAGAACAGATGAATATCACTCTAACCATATTCTAGGTTTAGTGTGACGTGGCTTCGCCTTGCCACATCGTGCATTTTTGACTTGGTATCGTGGGGCTTCGCCCCACCCCGTTGTGCATTTTCAATTTGGGGTGGCTCGGCTCCACCTCGCCCGTCACTTAGGACTTTCGATTTGGTATGGCTCGGCTCCGCCTCGCCCCATCACGTAGGATTTTTGATGAGGTGTGGATCGGCTCCGCCTCGCCCCGTCCCAATTTTGAATAGAAACTTATAAGTTAATATAATTGATGACGAAAGCCTACACAGATTCATTATGAGAGTTACCGGAGCCAAAGAATGTGCAATCAAGTCATTAGTTAAACAGATTATAATATCGACTGAAAGAAAGGCCAATGATTCAAACAACACAGGTTTAGAACAAAAATAAATCATATATAAATCCAGTATCAAAAATTGAAAAATTCTCTATACATGAGCCATCGGGTTAAGATTAATCCTGTTAACTAACAAAAATGACCAGCAACAATGCATTTTTGAATATAGAATAATTTAAACAATTAAACAACATCTTTGACATTGATTTTTGATACTCATAGGTCTTCCCTCCCTCGCTGCAATCACGATTCTTTTACTACAAAAATTCAAAACTTGAGTGATCAATGTTAATGTAAATTCTATATAGTTTCTAACTCAGTACTAATTGTGATCAATTCAGGTTAGTTAATTTAAGAAGTTAGAACAATACTTGTCTCACCTACAGTATCAAACAAAAGAGAGCAATGCTTAATTTTAGTTGGTCATACCCTGCATACAAACCTTCTCTGCGAACTATATGAAGAACAGATATAACCCCTTACTGCAACAATAAAAAAATTTAAAAATTCCACGCAAACTGTACACTAAATAGTAAAGATGATAAAGCCATTCCCATAATTACCACAGAATATAGTATAAATGTTGAGAATCTGATATATTCCCGTAGAAAACATTAGTACCTCGAAGCCCTAAACCCGACATAGGATAGATTCAACCTAAGTCTTAACTCTTCTTCTCCTGATAATACTTATCTGAGTAGGATGCCTTCGTAAAATAAAATTGCAGAAGAAGGAAGAAAACAATCAAGAAAGAAAAAAAAAACGCAAACAAACATAGTTCCTTGTATTTCTCGATTGGGAATGTGTTTTAAGAATCTGTTTTAAAGATTTAGGAAACTCGAGAGAATTGGGATAGTTATAGGAAACATAGTTAATCTTACCTTTGATAACTCGTTCACAACAATTCTTGATGTTGTAGTTTGGACGTCTGTCGATAACTGGGAAGGTGGCCTAGCAAACAAATTATCAGTCGACAACAATTCAAAAGAACAAAGTTTGAAAGAAAAGCAACCAATGAAGAAAATACGCACCACATAGTTTCGGATGGATGAAAATCAATATTCTCTTTGATTGAAGCCTTTTGATATGAACGTAATACTTAAGAACATGCATAGTCATATATAGGATTTTTTTTCGTTTCAGAATCAGGACACCTCTCTGTTTCCGGAAACAGTGTTATACTCAGAAACCTCACACCTGTTAGTTTAGCCACAATCATACACTCTTGTCTCCCACTCCCTATTCTAAGAAAAAACTCTTTCGAATCAAATGACAAACTCTAGTCTTCTAAACCATTATCGGGTGCTTAGCATGGCAAATATCCCTGAAGTATAAAAAAAAAAAATCAAATCACATCAAGGTCACTGGTGTGTTTCTTTGAATCTATATCTGCCACGTTTCCAACGAATCCCTGTTATGATAAAAGGAAACTACATATTTAAAACCTATTACTAATGAAATTCAAAATATTACAATCCATAATGATCGTATTTTAGGTACTGGATAGAGGATAATAATAAAATCTTTTGGATTGGCTGGTAGCATGTATCAGTCACTGTATCTTGTATATTTGCCCAACCAATTAGTCATTTTCTTTTATGTTCCCCAAATCTGAATAGAGGTTGTTCGTAGAAAGCTTATTCAATAGATGTATATCTTATAAGTTGATGTAGTCATCATAAGACCAATTATTATATTTAGAAAGCTCATCAACTTCCCCGTCAAACTGATGAACTATATCATAATAAAACTGAATGAAAAACTCCAATTAAGAAGCATAAAAAGCTTACCCGGAAAATAAAAACCCTAGGAATTCACTAATAACTTCCACTTCAAATTCTATGATCTTCAACTGCGATGATTCCAGAAACAACCGCGAATAGCTATATCATGATCGTCATCCCATTGTCAACAGTGGTACCTTCATCAAACAATAAAAATTATCAGAACACAAAATCAAGAGAAACCCCAAAACAAACTAAATAGTTTTACCTGTAACGGATATTATCACGATTGTTACCAAGAAGAAGGATGTTGCGTAGGGGTTTCTGAGAAACAAATTAATAGATGACAACAATTCGAAAAACATATATAGTCTGCTATACAGATCCAAAGAATGTTAACTAAAGTAATCTTAAAGAAGTGAAATCAATTAAGAAGTCAATATACACCTCATATTGGTATACCGACAAATAAATCTTTCTTGAAAAAAGCTGTAACACGGGACTATAATCATTCAAAGAAATCTAACACAGTGAATACTTTTGATATAAACGGAAGAATGAATAGGCAAAGTCTTTGATACAGAAAAAAGAATTACTTTGAGCCAACTATGAATAACAAAATTGGAAGGAGCCTTTCATCATTGATAATCAAATTACTGTTCCTCAAAATCTTAAGTTAGACAACGACAAATTGTTTGTGACATATTCGTTTTATGGTTTTAGGCTATCTCGTAGTTTTAAATGATTTTAATCAAACACTGGACATCTTCTATACAAACATAATCAAAACCAAACTGTATACAATCAATGAATCAATTCACCATGAAAAACCCATACATCTACAACATCGTTCTCAAAATTGGTTCTGCCAGAGCCATTGTCTCCCTCCATTAGTCAATTTAAAAACTTTCCCTTCCTCAGCATTGAATAATCAAAAACACCAATCAAACTCAAAAGGGTTAGGGTTTTTTTTTCCTCGAAGGTTTAGTTTTTATCTTTTTATTTCTCGGATTTTTTTTATTCTCCCCTATAATTTTGTTAATTTTGTGAGAAAAAAGAGGGCTTGCTATCATTTGAGGGATTGGTTTTTGGAGTAAAATTAGAGGAGAGAAATTTTTTGGAGCAATTCTAAGAGGAGAGAGAAATTTAGCGCAATTCTAAAGGGTGGGTGATGCTTACCGAAAGTGGGTATTCTCACCGTGCGATGTGGGGCTCATATGACTTAGGATTTTAAAGGTTTTGATATTACTTTGTATATTCTACAAATCTCTCCGAGCCTTAATAAGTTAAGTTGTAATTAATGCTGCGATTTTTCTTCTTCTTTATTTATGAGTTTTAGGGTTTGTCTTTTGATCGCTGATGGCATTTGATCATTGCATTCAGCCAAACTTCGTAATTTCAGTAGTCACTGATAATTGTAGTTATCGCATGTTTGTGATAATCGTTGTTTTCAAGATATCATGAATTCTATAATTTTCACAGTTGACGTTTTTTAGGATTGAGCTGACATTTTTTACTTTTAATTTCTTCTACCAGCTAATGAAGGCGAGCATTGAAGTCATTATTCACTTTGAAGAGGATTCATTATCTTTCCGTGTGACTAAAACTACTACTGTTGAAACATTGAAGACTATTTTATGTGGTCGATGGATTGTTCTGAATCCTTGGTCGATACGTTTCGTATTGCAGGGGCAATGCATTCAACTGTATGTTGATATTGATTTTTTGCTCCAATCAGTGTTTGATTTTATTTTTATTTTTAATGATAGGTGTAGCAACTTTTAGCATTCTCTATGAGAGATTGGTTTGTTTCCCATCCTAAACATCACCATCATCATACCCAAATCTTATTCCATCTTCTTATTCGGATAAAAATCCCACTACAACTCCGCCTAAAGGGTGGTATATGGGGTTAGCAAATTTCACGAGGCTTACCAATCTAGTAGGTCAAATGATAAGGACTGTTTTGTTTTGTACCGTTTTTTCACGAGTTTACCTATTTAGAAGAACGAGTGATAAGAATTGTAATCCGTTCGTTTCAAAAAAAATATAGGCATGTTTGTTTTGAACAGGCTTGAACTCTTTTTTCATATTTTTTTTTCCGAATTTATCCTTATAAAGAAAATAGTCCCCTTATATTTTAAAGAGAGGAAAAAAGGTCCCTTTTTTTACCTAGCATTTTTAGGGGCGATCCCGAAAGAATTATGGGCGACTTTTTTATTCCCAACCAAGGGCTGGTGTTATGGGATGTCCTAGTGGCTCGGGAAGTACCTAAATACCCTTGCATAATCGGTAGTTAAATATCGTTTATAGCAACCGATTATTACTTTGTTCCTCTCAAATTAAATTCAGGCTACTTCAAAAATCGGTAGGTAATAAACATCCCTAGATTACCGATTGAACAATTAGAGAAACTCGAAGTTTCATTTTATTTTTTTTTGCAATTTCGAATTTGGGGCATCTATAATAATCGGTAGAAAATGGACATAGATAAACTACCGATTGTTAGAGTTGAGAAACTTAAAATTTCGTGCGTTTTGAAGAAATTGAATTTGGGGCTACAACCATAATCGGAGGATAAACTAATTTATAAACTACCGATTATGAAATATGAAGAATTACGAATTTTTCATTTTTGGAGAAATTTGTTTTTGGGACGACTACCATAATCGGAGGATGAATGAATTTATAACCTACCGATTATGAAATATGAAGAATTACAAATTTTTCCTTTTTGGAGAAATTTGTTTTTGGGGCGACTACCATAATCGGAGGATGGATGAATTTATAACCTACCGATTATGAAATATGAAGAATTGCAAATTTTTCATTTTTGGAGAAATTTGTTTTTGGGGCGACTACCATAATCGGAGGTTAATATTTTTTTAATAATCTACCGATTGTAAAAGCTGAAACAAACCAAGTATTATAAGTTTGGAGAAATTCGTATTTGGGGCGACTTTGACAATCGGTAGTAAAGTAAATTTGTAAAACCACCGATTATGAAAAATTAAAACTTTCAATTTGGGGGTTTTTCAGAATCGGTAGTTTTGTATGTCCACAAAACTACCGATTATAGATATTTTGGATGCAATATCTTATAATCGGTAGTTTTGTTACTCCATTATCTACCGATTCTGGGTAGTTCATGGTATTCAATGCATGCAAAAATTGAATTTTCTGGTTTTGAAACGGGTACAAACGCATACAAAGTGGATATTTGAGTTTCTTAACACAATACATGTATGTTTGATGCATCATTAGCTTCGACATCGGGTGATTCTCCGTTTTCTTCCATTAAAGCGTCGTCTAGGGCTTCCTCTCCAAATAATTAACTACCGATTATCAAATTATCTACCGACTATTTTTGTAAACTACCGATTCTTGCTTTGGCTACCGATTGTTGAAGGGCATATTAGCCATTTTGAAAAATGAGAGATAAGGGGTGGCTTCGTTTTGCGTTTGGGTGACCCTATTTTTTTATATTGGTCGCCCCTAATTCTTTCGGGGTCGCCCCTAAAAATGCTAGGTTTTTTTAGACGAAAAAAAGGAAATAATACAACATTTGACTTTCCATGTATGAAAATTAGCCTATTCTATTTGACATATCCGAATAAGCAAACCTAGCTTTTTTTTTTCTTTTTTTTTCCCTTTGAAACAGAGGAAATAATGTCGTGGAATTTGGTAACTCCCATGTAATAGTCGTATTGTTTTATATGAACTTGAGATTGTTTTAAGCGAATGATCCGTGTATACTCATAATCAGAAATTGGCCACGTGTAAAGAAGAAGACACGTGTATGCCATAAGATGGAAGAGCATCAAGATGTCGATGCCACGTTGCGGCACCCAAGGGACGTGCATCACCATCATCTGCCACGTGCACACCATCTTGCAAATCCGACGATTGGCAAAACAAGGAGTACCTGATGATAAGATTGTCGCGAAGTACCGTAGAAGACCCATAAAGTTATTTTTTACCATCCCAAGGAAGATCCAAATCGAACGAACGGGAGGAAGCACAACTGACACTTGCGTTGACAGTTGTCTGAGGTGTGAAGACTGTCCCAACCACCCGCCTTAAGTGCCATAGACATAGGGCACATGTCGAACATCCTATGGAGAAAGAGAAGGTGTACCTTCGTCACAATACATTATAGTTGAGAGGCATCGGGCCAGGACGAAGATATCATCGGGATCGGTGCGCTAACCAAGACGATAAGGAACAGCTGTCTCAGAGAAGAGGGTCCCATACAAGAAGCCTATAAATACCCAACTCCACTATGAGAGAAGGGGTCGACCAAATTTAGAGAGAGAGAATTATAGTTCAGGAGAGAGAAATTATAAAGAGTAAGTATGAGTTTTATCTTCTGCTGCCTTCGTTCCCTACTCAGAGTCATTCGACTATCCTTTGTAATCTCACATAATACATAGTGAAAAACCAAACCCCCGTGGACGTAGGCCTTAGTGCTAAACCACGTAAATCATTGTCTCATTTACATTCTGCATTCTTAGTTCTCGTAACCATATTATGCATCGGTTAAATCATCATAGATGCACCTATAATGCGAAACAAGGACGAATCCGATGACTCAGAGTTTCCCATATAATTATTATACTCCGCTTTACATATGTTTTAGTTATTATAGTAATTTTATCGATACTGCGAACATTGATTATGACCACGATGCTATCATCGTTATTTCCGTGTTCACAATCCAATCTATTCGTGATGCCTTCCTAGACATAAGAAACACATGAAATTGATGCATTTCCTATTCGATAAGCATGGCCCTCCTTGATTAGGAATTATAGATGACATTTATTCTTGAAAAGCTGTTCTATTTTCAACGCATCAAAACCATAGGAACTTGTCCAACTCTATCTCCTTTTTTTCTTTCTTTTTATTACTAGTGCTAATTCTTTTCGAAAAGATGTAAAGGAACATATTCTTTCCAAATGATTGGTCAGGAAAGCTAAAGACTAACAGCAACACCTGTCGAAAAATAAAATGCCAGCTTCGCTCTCTTTAATGTTCCTTTTCGATTCCTTCCTTGTCAACATTTCACCACTCTCACTCTCTAGATGTGTATTAATAGGCCTCCATTTCTCCAAGAGAACATTAGTGAGCTAATGATGGAAGTACTTTCTTTGGTAGAGAAATACTGAAGATCAAGTCATAACAGATTAAGAGGTATGTACACATGTAACACATCATGAACTTTTCTTTTCTTTTTCTACATTCAATTATCTTTTCTCCCAAAAAATAATATTTATAGCCTAAAATAAAAGATGGAGATCCCCTCACACTACTATTTTCATACTATTTCACCCTTTAGACGTTTTTCTTATGTGAATAAAAACCAAACGATAACGTGCTCGAAGCTAAGATTTGAGGTTATATTCATCTTATAAAACTCTACATACCCACAAAAAATGAATAGAAATATATCAAACCTCATCATCTACTAATCTTAATTTAAACGGTTGAAAATTCGTCGATGTTCGACGGCTGATTTTCGAAGTAGTAGATGGTAGAGTTATAAGTTTCAGAATATGTGCTCATTTTTTGTAGGTAGGTAGAGCTTTGCAAAACGAACATATCTCTAAAATATTAGCAAGCAGTTTTATTCTTTTCAATATTAATGATTCTGTCATACTGGTGGATAATTTCTTTTAAAAGATTTTATTTTGGCTCTATTGCAAACGAGAGACCTGAATTTATCTGCTATCTGTATTTTATCTTTTCTTTTGTTTTCCTTCCGATTATCGTTTTGGAATCTTTCAATGAATAGAGAGACATGATATTCAATTCATTTTTCCACTTAAATGGAGCTATCTCTTTAGGAGTACGAGTATCCAAAGAAATGAAACCTCCATCCACTAGCTAGCCTAGGAATAGCACCAGGCAGCAGTGCATTGGATAGTTTTCGTTTTCCCATCACGGACCAGTGTAAGGCTGTCGTACTCTCTCCAAGACCGTACAACTGCCAAACTGCATGCCAGAGTAAGAGCAATAATCCATATTTCCACTTGCTGCCTCTTGCTGCCAAGCGAATCTTACTCAATTATTAGACTTTCCTTTTGTGTTTCTGGCCCCTACGAAGTCCAGCAGTTATGCTATTTTGCAAAAATTAATAAAAACATCGCAAAAAGCAAAAATTAATAAAAACATCGCAAAAAACAATGAAATATGGAAAACGACCTTGAAAGGTTTGGCCCATAAGGATGTAATGAATCTATTTCACTGTCAACTAGTACATCTGTACATGAACCGGAGGGGTTGTCTCTACCAAATAGAAAAACATGAACCGGAGTTAATTATAATTATAAGTATAAGTTTGTCCAAAATTCCATAACTCTTTTTTATATACGAACACTATCTAATACCATCATTTACCATCTTATCTTATCTTATACTAATATAAAAAAGAGAGCTAGTTTTGGTATGAGACCCTATAAATTATTATGTTGTCCTCATTCAAATTATCAAGCTCTATAATATCATGTAATTTTAATAAAAATAAAGGTATAGATGTATAGTAAATAACACCTAATTAAAAAAGAAGGGTTAATTGGGGGATACTTTTTTTAAATGGGGGATAAGTGCCGACATGGTTTTCCAATGATGCCGGCATGGTCGATGGATTGCCGGCATTGAAGAAAAATATCCGGCATCTACAGTAAAATATCCCCCAATTAATTGTTCTTAAAAAAGCCCTCAGAAATATACATATTTACAGAAATACTATTTTTTTAAAAATAAATTAAAATATTTAAAAACTTCGTATCTTTCAAAATATATAATGTATTTTTATAAAATTTATATATTTGAAAAGCTCTTTATATTATCTACGTAACGAAATAAATTAAAATATTTAAAAACTTCATATCTTTCAAAATATACAATGTATTTTTATAAAATTTATATATTTGAAAAACTCTTTGAATTATTAATGTACGAATACAAATAAAAATAGTAAATTTTTATTTTACGTAAAAAGTTTCACTGCTTTCAAATTTAACATTGTTAATGAGACAATTTCACGCATGTGCATCGCACATGTGTACTTACTAGTCTTAAAAACGATTCTTTATGTTTTTTTCTTTATTTTATTTTACTTTTTATCAAAATGCTGAGTTTTATCCAATCCAAAATCGTAATACATAAAAACAATGAATTGTTTATTTATTTTTTTTTGCAAGAAATGATATTACATAGGCCTAAGAAATTCATATAAATATTTTTAAGTGTTTTTTGTATGGGATTTTAATAAACTTTGAAAAGTAAAGGCTAATGAAGAATTAACTGTGGATATGTACTGTTGTGGATATATATAAATTTTTGTTCGGGTCTAAGTATTTTATAGAACATCTTTAGATTCGGATTCGTATCCTGCTAGTTATTTTTCCAGAATTATAGTTTTTTTATTTCTTCTTCTGTTAATGAGTTGTCAAGTCAGGTTATCGATATTATAAACTAATGATGAGTTTTGAGTGCAGGCAAATTTTAAAGTTTTATGCTTGTTTCCATTATAACAAAAATAGCTTGAGCCTTAAGGCGCCTTCACGGGTTCATGCACATAGTAGGATATGAACAATGTTTGCTCCGATTGTAAGGCAATTATAAATTATGGATTTGTTTGTCAATTTTTGGTTTGATAAAATAGAAATGAAATAGTTATAATGCTAAAACTGATGTACTTATATTAACTTTCGGTGAGTCCACGTTTGATCCGTTACCATTATCAAACTCAAAAGTGTAAGAGGCATCAGGTCAAGTTCCAGAAGTATACTAATCGCTTAGTTTAAAGGTAAAAGTAAAGTATAGCTACTGTATGAGTTTGGCTGTGGTTAAAATGACATGATCTGGGGAACATGGGGAACGGCGTCGGTGGTTACACAAAAAAACCTACGTACATATACCCTTATCGCCAAGAAAACCAGTTTTCTTTCTTTCTAAGGCATAATCCTATGTACCATGTCAAAAAAAATTGTTTGACATGCCATGTGGCATGGCCAGGGGCGAAGCCAGCCCATTGCAAGGGTGTGCACTTGCACCCCTGTCCAGCTGGCTCCAAAGCCTATTTTAGGCCCAATTAGAATTATTTTTTTTACATATAAGCTTATTTTTGTTTTTTTGCACCCCCTAAAAATAATTTACACCACATAACAAATTTTTGCACCCCTATCCCATGATTTTTGGCTCCGCCACTGGCAAATGAGTTTCCTCACTATGGTAGATACGATAAATTTAATTAAAAATATATATTTAATTGTGTTGAGTGGGACCCTAAAGAATAAAAAAATAATATTTGTGGGGTTCATGTGGGATATTATGTATTATAAAAATTGGAGTGAGACCTTTGGATATAAAAATATAGTAGAATAATGAAAAAATAGGAGAGAATATCGCCCGCAAAAACTCTATCACGTATGTCTATATGTTATATTTGATATATTGACACATATGTTTGACATTTTGACATACCCATAATGGATGTAAAAGTGGCAAATTTTGATGGCAATTTTTGATGTTTGACATACCCATAGGAATTGGCAAATTCACAAATCTCTTTTATCAAATAGACGGCAGCTGCAGCAAATCTCTTTAGATGAGATGTATGTTTTTAGAGGCAGAGCTGCAGATGCCATGGCACATACTAGAATATCCTTCTTGGGTGAAAGACCGACCATCCTTTTGAAGAATGTCAAAACGGTCCCAATTTGCTTTTCACAGTCTGAAAAGCACGAATCAGGACTGCTTTCATCTTGTGCCGCATGTGTTGCCGGGGACAATCTGTCTGCCAAGGACGCCAAATATCCACAATTGCGTAACTAAGCTGGTGATATATGGGTCCGCAATTCCAAAAAAACATTTTGCCCCTAGTAGGCTAATACAGACAAACGGATGACGTCGGTGTCCTTCTTCTTCTTTTGCTTTCACGAGCCGCGAGGTGGTGCTGTAGCGGTGCGAAAGTACAGTCAGAAATCTCAACCACCAGTTGTGGCTGTGTCAGAGAGGCATATTTTAAATGGACCCCACTCTCAACACTAGTTTATTTATCTACTTAAAAAAAGACCTAAAAAACATGTACCACAATTTAATATCATGGTACCTGTTACATAGTTAAAAAGGATTATTTGTAGGGCCTTTCAAAATTTCTTCTTCGATGTTTTCATCATCCAATTTTGATTTTGTCATGCATGGACAGACACTAGCAACACAAATGTTTTCATGTGGTTTAAGCCTTCCACGATCACTCCAACTTCCTCTTTCATCTTAAAAAAAATCCATTCTCTGTTTCTCTCTCACTGTCATTCAGTTTTCTCACATCAATGGATGTTGTTGATCAATGATGATTGTGATTATGATTATGATGATGTTGATGATATCAACAATAATATCAACTCCCGTGGAATCAGGAGATCTTTTCTCTATAAATACTGACCGTATCTCCCGATAATATCGCTTCTTGACAGCTTTGCAATATTTGTTTGTTACACTACACAGGGTTCGCAAACCTGTGACTCAATTTTGGAATTACGAACTTCGTATTACTTCTTCCTGACGGAATTTGGTGAGTCCATTTGCATGTATGTTTCGTATCAAAATTCAATTTCTTGATCTTTTTCAGTTGTTTGATCCAATTGTCCAAACACATTATCTCTGTGCCCTAGACTCTACTGCACTATTCTTTTTTTTTTTTTTTTTTTTTTTTTTTTTTTTTTTTTTGAATTTGAATTTTGATTGATGATACAAATTTGCAGGTAATTTTTTTTGAATAGAAAGTGAAACTATGCCGGGGAATAAGTACAATGGGTATCCATCGATACATCCAACAAGATTGGAAAGATTATTGAGAGAAAGAGAGTTGAGAAAATTCAATAGGACATTTCAACCGCATGAAGATGCTAATGAAGGTAATAATAGGGATTCTGAGTTCTTGGATAATGATTTGGGTTTGAGAGATAGTAATAATTGGGATACACCTTACGAAGAAGAGTTCTTGGAACCAGCTTCTGCAACAAGAGCACTTAATGAATGTTATGAAAGAAAAGATGGTAGACCTACTAAACAAAGGCTTTTAGTAGTTGCAAATAGGTTGCCGGTATCTGCTGTTCGGAGAGGGGAGGATTCTTGGTCGTTAGAGATAAGTGCTGGTGGTCTTGTTAGTGCTCTTCTAGGTATGTATTTGAGCACTTTCTGGTTCAGGTTTAGTAAACTATACAAATTCTTATTTATGCACATTGAATTGTAGCTCATGAGTGCTACACAATATCTTGCAGGTGTGAAGGAATTTGAAGCAAAATGGATTGGATGGGCAGGGGTAAATGTGCCAGATGAAATTGGGCAGAGGGCCCTTACCAAAGCTCTGGCTGAAAAGGTTCGTTCCTGGCCTAATTTGTAGTATATGCTACTTCAGTAACACCTACTTTTTGATTACACGGCTAATTATGTTTGTCTTGTAAATGCTAAATGTTCAATTTGTCATCGCTTGAATAGTCTGAGTACCTCATGGAGTCTGTTTCTTCTTCTGCAGAGATGCATTCCGGTGTTCCTTGACGAAGAAATAGTACATCAGTACTATAATGGATATTGCAACAACATCCTGTGGCCTCTTTTCCACTACCTCGGACTTCCACAAGAAGATCGTCTTGCCACAACCCGTAGTTTCCAGTCGCAATTCGATGCATACAAGAAAGCAAATCAGATGTTTGCCGATGTTGTAAATCAGCATTATGAAGAGGGGGATGTGGTCTGGTGCCATGATTACCATCTTATGTTCCTTCCTAAATGTTTGAAGGAGTATAACAGCACAATGAAAGTTGGATGGTTTCTTCACACACCCTTTCCTTCATCAGAAATCCATAGGACGTTACCCTCACGATCAGAGCTATTGAGGTCTGTCCTCGCTGCAGACTTAGTCGGGTAAGCATATTTGTCTTCGTTAACAATCCTTAACTGAACTTGGTTAAAAAGGAGAATTTTTATTCTTAACAACCTCGAATTTACTCAACTCAAACGCTATACACTACATGACTCATACCGAAATACATCCTGATGTGCCACTATGTTAGCCATTTTCTATGATTTACTCGGTACTCGACCAGTGCCTTCGATTGCATGAGTAATCCTATGTTGTCAATATACATATCCCATCACTGTGTGGAAATTTTGCTACTAATTTGTCGACTGTGATCATTGTGGTTCATAAGTGTAACTCTACTTTCGATCCTTCATTGTTATGGATGACCACGTCAGACATTGCTTCACCTTGTTCTTCATCAACTCAAACAGGGGTCATTTTGATTATTGCCCGTGGAAGTAAAATTTATGCACTTGTCTGAACTAGTAAAGTATGATAAAATAGAAAATGAAGGGATATAAAATGTAATGAAAACTGGCATGCTGTTAGAACGTCTCAACTACTAAAGCCGGTCATATGCTTTCTTTTTTCTGAATTATGGTTAAGCTGTGTATAACACTGACACATATTAATATGTCTAAACCTCGAGATACCGATTCTGTTGTAATAAGGTTTATCCTGATTCAATCTATTAATTCAATTATGACTAGGTCTATACCAGGCTGCTAGAATCCATTTTTTGTGCTTGATTTGGATTTAAATACTGAAATTGGTCTATGTTTTTTCTTAGTATATATATCTCCAGACTAAAACTGGGGTCTGTGAAGGACTGTATCTTATTCATTATTCAATTAATTAGAGATTCTGCTTTCCAGTTTCCACACATACGATTACGCGAGGCACTTTGTCAGTGCCTGCACTCGTATTCTTGGGCTAGAGGGCACACCTGAAGGTGTTGAAGATCAAGGAAAGCTGACCAGGGTGGCTGCGGTATGTCTAAGCTGTTTATTTGATTCCTTTGGTCCTTGTTTTTTAATTTGAGTGTTTTTGTGTAACATTGTTGCAATTCTGAAAAAGGGTTGGATAGATTTTTACAAATTTTATGCTTTGAGTTTATATAGGGGATATACAAAACTGTGGTTGACAGACAGAATATTTTTTTTTGGTAAGGATTAGGAATTGTAGGCTAACAGTTAATGAAAGAACAACGTTTAATGCAGCTCATAAATCTTGAATTGACCCCTTTGGCAGAAACCTGACTACTTCCTTATACATAGGAACAGTTTTCCAAGCTTTAATAGGATGAGAAAGCAGAATCTCTATAATATGCTGAGTGAATTAGAGTTCTTTGAATGAAGGAGAGCTCCTCTCACTTCTTTTATCACATAATTACAAGCTTAGATAATACTAGTTTAAAATATAATTATAAGCTTAACATGATTTGAATACAATGACTGCTAAGTCTGGAAAAGAAATTTATTTAATTCTAAATTACATAACAAATAATCTAATAATTACAAGCTTAGATAATACTAGTTTAAAATATAATTATAAGCTTAACATGATTTGAATACAATGACTGTTAAATCTGGAAAAGAAACTCCTGACATATTTATTTAATTCTAAATTACATAATAAATAATCTAAATTTAGAGTTGTCTTAATTGTGAGCATCAATCTAATGTTCATTCTCACGATGCTTCGTTCTTTTTCTCTTTGTTCTTCATTGGGATGGGTACTTCAGTTTCCAATTGGTATAGATTCTGATCGGTTCATTCGAGCACTTGAACTTCCAAAAGTCCAAGATCATATTAGAGAGCTGAAAGAAAGATTTGCTGGTAGAAAGGTACGTCTTCTTAACATTATTAAAGAATGTCTTCCGTTTCTTAATGAAAATGCTTTGTACGCAATCCTATAACTATGAATAAGTGACCATAAGGTAGCCGTTAGTACATAAAAACTTGCATTGTCTCCGTCTCAACTAGGACACCTGAATTAGCAATTTGCACAAACTTCCGCACAAGGGAGCCAGCAAGAGGAGCACCTTTTTTATGAACATCAGGCAACTGATCTGCTGATATAATCATGGTATGCTAATCTGATTAGCAAAGGGATAACAGATGGATATCCTATAAAGTGCTTCACATGAACAAGCTGAACTTGTGTGTTCACTATCATGTGAGAGTCTTATTGTCATTTTGATAGATAGCTTAGTTAGGGATCTAAGCACGATATTCTTCTGAATTATTTTACTAATCTCATAAAAGCATGATGGCTTGATTTAAAACTACATTCTATAATGTCCACAGTCAATATTTTTACTTGTAACCGTCCCTGTTACAAAACAAAAGCCCATCCAAAATATCAACAACAGTGATGACCTATGCAGTGTCAGGACAGATAATAAATACATCAACTTTATAGTAGTTTCATGGACCCACGTCACTCCCAGGCTTCCATTTTTTCCTTTTTAACCCATAAATTTTCGTATGTCAATTATTTAAGTATGTGTAGGTGGGACACTTGACTAAAGCTTAGATATCTATTTTTTGGTGCTGGTAGAGCTACGCCATTGAGCGTCAATTGTTTGCCGGATTGGTGAAGGAAAGAAGATAATTAGGCAGTAGTAGTAGAAAAGTGATGATCAGTTCCTAAGTAAATTCTCTCAAGGCCATAGTAATAGTAGAAACCGGGGCGTGAAGTGGAGAGGCCACCATGAAATTGTAGTTGTTTTCATTTAAGACACTTGGATGCATGTAGTTGGTGCGGCACAGGTGCAGGACGAAAGATGTGAGTGGAAAGACCAGTATAAAATCTGAAATGAGGTTCATAAAGATAAAGCAACCATTTAGTTTGATACACCAAGTCACCTATATACAAACAAATAAAGTTTTTAACAATACAGACGTGATCTGTAATTTATGCAGTCTTTCGTTCGTATTATATTTGTTCGTTATGGCCTCATTGCTGTTTTCTCTTGACAGGTAATGTTAGGTGTTGATCGCCTTGATATGATTAAAGGAATTCCCCAAAAGATATTGGCGTTTGAGAAGTTTCTAGAGGAAAATCCAAGTTGGCATGATAAAGTAGTACTGCTGCAAATTGCAGTGCCCACAAGAACAGATGTTCCTGAGTGTAACCACACTTAATACTTCTTATTTACTCAGTTCTTCAATGTAGTATGATTCACATGTCTTTCTTATATATTAGGTCATAATTTCTTTCCCATATAAAATTCTGATATATGACAGTTTTATGCTTTTGACTCACAGATCAGAAGCTTACTAGCCAGGTTCATGAAATTGTTGGACGCATTAATGGACGATTTGGAACTTTGACTGCTGTTCCAATACACCACCTGGTCTCTTTTCACCTTTTCAAAATTAACAATTTTCTTGTTTAGCTTTCGTACTTTATTTTGAATGGGAGAATCCATAATTACAACAGTTTCTTGAACCCATCATACACATGTTTTTATAGTATGGATACATGGCATTTCTGTTCTCCACCGATTTTCAGTTCTTAGTTCATGCCACTTTTAGGATGCCCAAAAACAGCTTCTTTGTTGAAGTATCCAATGCAAGGATACAAATAGGGAAAGTATTGAGTACCGTGAAGAAGTTCAGGCTGAGAGGAATACATATAGTGGGAACAACTTGTTGTCGAGTTGATAAGTAATTAGGAACCTAGAACTCTATAGCTATTAGGTTCGTGCTGTTCTACAGACTACAGGTGTAGTCACTACCACGGCACCAGGTGTTGTCATAAAGTAAGTAATTTTGGTAGTTATGTAAAATATAGATCATGTCATGTGGAAAATTGCCACGGTAAGTCCAAATTATAAATCCTTGAAATATGCTGACTTCTTCGAACATATCTTGCGAATATGTGAATTTATGTTTCATCATGCCCTACCAACACGTTCGCAAATAAGATGTGCTATTTGTTTTTACTTTTTTGTGTTTCTGTATTTGATTTGTTTAGCTTGTCGACAATTTGGATAGGAAAATGTTTGTAAACAATGTCTTGTTGCATTGTTCGCAGGATCGATCCCTGGATTTTCATGCGTTGTGTGCCCTATATGCAGTCACTGGTATATTGGTATTTTTTAATTTTGTTGATTTTCATTATTGTGATCCAATGATATAGTTACTTGTCTTCAGGGCCCAATTTTTCGCGTATGGTACCTAAGTTTTTGACTTTTAGGTTATATTTCCTGTAAAAAATGAAAAGAAAACTAATGAATATTAGTCCATTAGTTCATATGTTGTGAAACCTAATATGTTACCATACCTACTGTGAACCTAAGTTATATGTCAAGTAAACCAAGTACACGCGAAACAAGATTTGGAGGCTTCCTGAATCATTATGCTTCAAATTTTATCGACTTCCTCTTCACTCTTCAAGAATGCTCGGATTAACCGAGTTTTAGGGCCTTTCACTTCAACAAAATCTTGAGCAGATTGTCTATTGTTGCAACAAGGGCGGAACAAAAACATCTCTCCATTGGGATCTTTAGAAATAAAATTGTGGATGTTTTTGCTAACTGGAATCTTTTCTGTTTTTGCTAAAGTTGTTATTGGCACCATCCACTGGAAAAGGTGTGCTAGCTGCAGTCTCTACCTTTCACTCCCTAGTACAGCTGCTAGCTTTCCTTGGTGATGTGTACATGTAGGTAGGGTGGAAATTACCTGGCCACCCTTCCCTTGAACTATGAAATAGAGTTTCACACTTTCTTGGTTCATTTATTGGATTGAATGCTTGGGAATTAGAAGCTTTGTGTCAGTTGGTTTCGAAAATTCTACAAATTAATTGGGAATGCACTTATTGTTTATAATGATCTCTCCCTAGTTTATAATTTATGCCTCAGTTCTTAATCTTTTTTTCACGTTCAGATGTGGCTCTTGTGACGTCTTTGAGGGATGGAATGAACCTAGTCAGTTACGAGTTTGTTGCGTGCCAAGATTCAAAGAAAGGAGTTCTCATTCTCAGTGAGGTAATTTATCAACAAAAAAGCTAAACATACCACCTCAAAAAACAACATATAAACCGCATAGGCACATATGGTGGGCCAAAAACCAGCCCCCCCTGTTTTTCTCCAGTAGTTGGGCCCACTCTCATGTGAGTGGGCGGTTTATATATTGTCTAAAACGGCTGTATGTGTAGAACCACTGATTTATCAATCGAGATTAGTGTATGATTACTCCGCAACACACATTCACTAGGTTAAGACTGCTGGAAGCATCTATTACAAGGGGAAAGTAACTGGCAGGCGAGTCTATTAGTCTGAAAAATGAAATGTCTGAAATACGTTGGAACTTGAGAATTAACCAAGGCAATTAGTGAAAAAGTATAGGTACCCGAAATTAGGGAAAGGCTTGGGTAGAGGGATGTGTTGTTCATGCTAAATTTTGTTATAAAAAGTGTAATATTACATTACACAGCTTTTTAATTGTTTGTGGTAATCAGAAAATCTCCAGCTCTCATTTTTGGTTCATTCATTTCCAGTTTGCCGGAGCAGCACAATCACTTGGTGCAGGTGCTATACTCGTTAACCCATGGAACATCACAGAAGTTGCATCTTCCATTGGTTATGCTTTGAATATGCCTGCTGATGAAAGAGAAAAAAGGCACCGACATAACTTCATGCATGTGACCACCCACACTGCTCAAGATTGGGCAGAAACCTTTGTCAGGTACCCAAAATTACTTCTCAACTGTTGTCACTACAATTCATTTTTAGAGAAATATGTTGCCTGCATATCAATTGATTAACCTTAAACCCTCATGAAGTTAATTCGGCAGTAGGGTGCTTAAATAACTTGCATCTCTTAACTTTTCATGGAACTGTGTGAAATTTCTTGAAGACGTTGATTCAAGTGGACCATTCGCAGTTATTAATCACAATGCAGTAGAAACAAATTAGACCAACTCCACAAACAGGCAAACAGATATTTGCATTAAGGGGACCCTTGCATCAAAATGAACTATATGCTGCAATGTTTGTTCATTTTGAAGATGTAATATTAGTTTTCCCTTGCATCAAGCTGTGGGAGCCTACGTTAATGGGTTCTTCGGTATGATGAAACGTAATTACTATACTTTTGGACATTGGATGTTTTAGTGTGGGTTGTCAAAATTCCATTAGCATCGATTAAGATCTTCGCAAACGAGAGAATGCTGATCAAATCATTGAGTTTAGTTGCAATGTGGAAACTCTGATGTGCATAAACATTAGTCAATGAGAGTTATCCATATGGATCATACTTCCATGTCTTGGCTAATCTCGCATGGTTAATTTATGTGTTATTGCTGCATATAGTTCTTTACCCTCACTTTCAACTGTATAATGTTAATTTGAGTTTTTCTTTTGTTCCGTGTCATTTCTGTTCTGCACATAGTGAACTGAACGATACCATTGTGGAAGCTCAACTAAGGATGAGACAAGTTCCACCAATTCTTCCAGTCAAAGCTGCAGTCGAACGCTACCTGCAATCTAGGAATCGATTGCTCATACTGGTATTCTCCTTTTAATGTTCTGTAATGAAAATCCATTTTGTGATAGTATCACCTAGAAACAAAGTTCCCAGGCACAGAAGTACATCATGGTAAGTGCATCTTAGATTGGTCCGATACTGTACCTAAATTAATGAATCTTCCACAACTTGTTCGTCTAGTATGACAACTTATTTGTCAACTTGTAGCCTTTAGCGCATGGTATCTTCACAACTTGTTCATCTAGTATGATCTTCTGTGAACTCCTTCGCACCTCTATCTCTTTTTTGTTTGGCATAGGTCTGTAAGTATAAATAAGAAAACTTCAACATCTCATATCTAAATTGCATCTTTTTCATGAAACATTGAAACATGATATTGTTGTTTTAATAGAGTAAGTTTTAGGAAAAAAACAATGATAGTTGACACTCAAGAATTCTAAATACGATATCTTCCAGAAATCATTTCTGCCATCAGTGATGCCCATCACACACGTCTATGCTTTCAATATAGACTCGGTAACTGCATGTTGTTCCTTGAAACTTCTGTATCCATCAGAATCCAAAATCTTTAGCTTGGGTTTCATTGTTATACAGGGTTTCAATTCGACGTTGACTGAACCGGTGGACACTCCTGGGAGAAGAGGAGGTGATCAAATAAAAGAAATGGAGCTTAAATTGCACCCAGATTTGAAAGAACCACTGAGAAATCTTTGCAGTGACCCAAGAACAACAATTGTTGTCGTCAGTGGAAGTGACAGAAGAGTTCTAGATGAAGTAAAGTTCGTGTACTTTAGCTTTCCTTTTCATTGTCTATATACAGTATTCGGTCTCCAAATAAATGAGTAAATCCACAGAATTTTGGAGATTACGATATGTGGTTAGCAGCAGAAAATGGGATGTTTTTGCGACCTACAAATGGGGATTGGATGACAACAATGCCAGAACATCTCAATATGGATTGGGTTGACAGTGTCAAGGTGCTCACATAAACATAGATTTTTTTTATGATTCATATATTATCAATATATCCATTGCAGTTTGAATATATCCATTTATGGGCCGTCCCAGACTGCTGAGTTTACATCTTTTTAACAAATTTCCAGCATGTTTTCGAGTATTTCACAGAAAGAACACCACGATCTCATTTTGAACTTCGTGAGACTTCACTCGTCTGGAATTACAAATACGCAGGTATTTGTTTTCTTTCCTCAAATTCAAATGTTTTGTTGACTTTCTTTATCTAATTCCTTTTCTGATGAAATATCAATTCTTAACTTCTCAATTCATTTAAAAAAAAAAGATGTTGAATTTGGGAGGCTCCAAGCAAGGGATATGTTACAACATCTATGGACTGGCCCAATTTCTAATGCTGCTGTTGATGTTGTCCAAGGCAGCCGTTCAGTTGAGGTCCGATCTGTTGGTGTCACAAAGGTTTGTAAAGTTCCAGTATTTTAACAGTTTTTTAGTGTAAAAGAATGCATTTCTTTCATATTTGATACTTTTGGTCATGCCTTGTTATCAGGGAGCAGCTGTTGACCGTATCTTAGGAGAGATTGTTCATAACAAATGCATGGTCACGCCAATTGATTATGTCCTGTGTGTTGGGCATTTTCTAGGAAAGGTATGTTTGCTCTTTACCTTGAGATAAATGTTACAATAGCAAATATTCAAGTTTGTACTTTTAGCAGGTAAAATATAAAGCATACCTGTTTTGGGTTTTTGATTTTTTTAGTTATTGTAATGAGTGATCAGAAAACCACTGCTTCATATATTATATTTCCTTGAAGCAATATGCCAATACATGATGTTGAATAAACAAATAGTTGGAAATATGCATTATAATTCGATTCAGTTTCTTCCTATCAAAACTATTTGTAAGTATACATTGCTTTTCCAGGATGAAGACATATATACCTTTTTCGAGCCAGAACTTCCATCTGAAACCACAGCTACTTCAAGGAGCAAGGTTGTCGACTCAGTGAAGACATCTTTAGTAGATCAGAAACGAACTACACCAAAGTTAATGCCTCATAAAAATGGGTCGAAAACTTCCCAGAATAGTAGAACACACAAGTCCTCCTCTGTGAGCCTTGAGAAAAAAAACAGTCATCAAAACAGCTCCAGTGCATTGCGGGCAGCACCAGAGACTATCACCTGGAATGAGGGTTCATCAGTTCTTGACCTCAAGGGCGAGAATTATTTCTCTTGTGCCGTGGGTCGAAAAAGGTCCAATGCACGATACCTACTTAGCTCAGCAGATGAAGTTGTCACATTTTTGCAGGATTTAGCTTCAGCATCTTGAAGTAAAATGAAAAACTTTGTGCATAAATTTCTTGGGTGAAATTGACTAACCAGGAGCTTCTGGAGACAAGATGGGCATAAATCCGTGCTATCAACTGATCGCTAGAAGCAATAATAATGATGTCTCCTGTTCCAGGGTTTTACCTGTTGTTTATTCTCTCCATGGTTCAAATTTATTTGGTAGATCACTGTAGAATTTTTATGTTTGCAAGTCTTGAAGACCTAATTGAATATTGTAACCATAACTTAATTTAAGCTTAATGTCCATATTACATAATAGGGTTTTCTACCTGTATTGTCACTAGGTAATATCTGAATACATTTTATCTGGAACTCTGAATTCAGGAACCATACTACCCTGACATTTCAGGACTAAGTACTCACTAAATCCTGTTTCACTTGCACTTTTAAACTTACAAAAATTCTCAATTGACCGCCAAAACAAACTCCTCCAAAACCGCTTTCTCATGTTTGTGGATATTATCCGGATTGTGGCTTTATTTTTTCCCGCAGGATATTGTCCACTTTTTGGCTAGTAATCATGGAAGATAACTTTAGAGTGTAATGTTTTTTCCTTCCGATGGAAAGGTTAAAAATATTAATTAAGCAATATGATTTTAAACGGAAAAGTTTTTGTCACGCTGATTAACTTTCTGAGATAGGAGACAAATTAGTCCTTTACTGTTTGGAAGACGATCGAAAGGGTTGAGTGCTTAAATTTTCAGAGAGGCTGAAGTAACTTAAAGATAGTAATACAACAAGTTTACGATATATGTTTACCAAAAATATTATGTAGTGATCTACACTACAAATTAGCTAAGAAGCAACTCAAATCTCTAAGGATAGAGATTGGACCGGGGAAGAACATAAAGTGAGAGAGAAAAGAAGCTTTTTAGATTAATAATTCTTGATAGGTCAAAACATGACCAACTACAAAGGTTTATACCCACTACTCACAAGGACAGCGTGCACAACAAGTGTGAGTGACACGGGACTAAATTAACCAAAAGAAGCAATTACAGGAGTTAATTAAAGACTAATAACGGCTAATGACTGAGTGCCCATAGCAGCTAGGTGCCCCTTATCCTAGCTAGAAGGTAAATAGCCAACAGATGAGAGTCAATCTATGACAAATGCCATTCCTTCTTTTGATTCTTTCCCTCAAGAATCAGTTTTGGAAATTGCACTTCCAGGGCCTGTTTGTCCTCCCAAGTAGCTTCAGTGCTGTCCATGCCTTCCCATTGAATCAATACTTGCTTCACTGAGTAATTGTTCTTTTTGATAATTCTAGTGTCCAGCACTTGTAAGGGTCTTACCTTCATCTCACCTTCTTTGGACAACTTTGGCAGAACTGTCTGTGGTAAAATTCCATTTCCAAGCTTTGGCTTCAACTGAGAAACATGAAAAGTTGGGTGAATTTTGGACTCAACTGGCAACTTCAGTTTGTAGGCATCTTGACCCACCCTTGCCTCAATCTGGTAAGGACCAATTTTTTTTTGCAGAGAGCTTGAGATTCCTCCTCAGTTGGACTGATGTCTGCCTGTATGGTTGTAGCCTCAGATACACCCAGTCCCCAACTGCAAATGACCTCTCAGTCCTCTTCTTGTAAGCTTGGCTTTTGATTCTGTGTTGAGCCTCCTTTAGAGCTCCCTTCAAAAGTTGTTTCATGGCTTGTCTCTGCTCTATGTAATCATTTACATCTGGATTAACTCCCTGTGCTGCTGAAGAAATCCCAAATTGGGGAGGATCATATCCAAACAAATCCTTAGCCACTTAAGCTGCAGTGTAGGGGTGGCTCAAGGCAATGAAATGGCTGAACTTAGTAAACCTGTCCACTACTACAAGTATTACTTCCATGCCTTCAGATTTTGGAAGACCAGATATGAAATCCATACTTATATGCTCCCATGCCTGTTTTGGAACTGGAAGTGGTTGGAGTAGGCCTGCTGGGCAGGTGTTGAATCCTTTGTGTTGCTGGCAAACATCACAACCTCTGACAAAGGTCTTAATATCATTCTGTATTCCCGTCCAGAAGAAGTATAATTTGGCCCTTTGGTATGTGGCTTGAGCCCCAGAATGCTCTCCAATGGGGGAAGAGTGAGTGGAGAGAATGAATTTCTGTCTTAATCCTCCATTTTGTCCAATATAGAGCCTTCCCTTGTACCTCAACACCTCTTGCTGATAAGAATAACTTTCTACTGCTCCATCATGTACAGTTCACTTAGGGATTAATTCTTCTGCATGAGTATCCTCCTTGTAACCGTCTTGTACTTTTGTGAACCACTCAAGGCTATAGTTGAATTAGACTTTGGCATGAAGGTTCCTGTTCAATGTGGATTCTGGATAAGGCATCTGCTACCTGGTTTTCAGAACCCCTTTTATACTTCAATTCATAATCATACCCCAACAATTTGGCTAACCACTTTTGTTGTAGTAGTGAGTGAATCCTTTGCTCCATGAAGTATTTAATACTCTGGTGGTCAGTGAAGATTGTGAATTTGTTTCCTAGCAAGTAATATGTTCACTTAGTTACAGCCATTACCACTGCCATCAGTTCCTTCTCATAGGTGGACATGGCTAAGAATTTGGGTCCTATTCCCTTGCTGTAGTATGCTATAGGTCTTCCTTATTGCATCAGTATTGCTCCAACTCCAGTATCACAAGCATCAATTGAGATCTCAAAAGGTTTGCTGAAGTCTGGTAACAATAAGACTGGTGTAGAGGTGACAACATTCTTCAATTTTTCAAAAGCAACTTGAGCTGAGTCCCAATGAAAGCTATTTTTTTTTAATAGATCTGTTAATGGTTTTGCAATGAGACCATAATTCTTTACAAATTTTCTATAGTATCCTGTTAGACCTAAAACCCCTCTCAAGTCTTCGATGGTTGTAGGAGTGGGCCATCTTGTCATGCAGTCTATCTTGAGGGGATCAACAACTACTCCCTCACCAGAGATGATATTCCCCAAATACTCTAACTTATCCTGGCCAAATGTACACTTGCTGAGTTTTGCAAACAGCTGATTTCCTTGGAGAGTCTCTAGAAAAAGCTGGAGATGCTTCATATGTGATTCCATATATGGGCTGTAGACTAGTATATCATCAAAAAACACTAGTATGAACTTCCTTAAATAAGGTTTGAACACATCATTCATTAATGTTTGGAAGCTAGCTGGGGCATTAGTCAAGCCAAAAGGCATAACCAAAAATTCATAATGCCCCTGATGTGTCTTGAAGGCAGTTTTCTGAGTATCTCTACGAGACACCCTGATCTGGTGGTATCCTGCTCTCAAGTCAATCTTGAAGAAAATAAATGCCCCTTTGAGCTCATCCAATAGCTCCTCAATTACTGGAATTGGGTACTTGTCTTTAACAGTGATTTCATTAACCTTCCTATAGTCAACACAAAACCTCCAGCTCTTAACTAATAAAATGGGGGAAGAGAAGGGGCTATGACTAGGCTTGATTACCTATGACTTGAGCATTTCCTCCACCAATTTCTCAACTACTTCCTTCTGCACATAAGGAATTCTGTAGGTTCTTTGATTAGGTGGTGCAGCATTTGGTTGTAGAGGTATATGATGGTCATGAGATCTTATAAGGGGTAATGAAGTTGGTTCATTGAATATGGAAGAGTATTTTGTAAGGATTGGTTCCAGAATTTTTGGTGTTTGAGGGTTAGTCTCTATGGCTTTGATGGAAAACAAATGTCCTGCCATCCCATTTTTATTCTTCTTGAGGTACTTCTGACAAGCTCCAACAGACATGGAGGAAATTCTGACTTCCTCAGTAATCCCCTTAAGTTCAATCTTCTTACCCTCATGGATAAAGGATATTGTCATCTTTTTAAAATCAAATTTCATAAGGCTTATATTCCTCATCCAGTCCACTCCTAACACCATGTCACACCCTCCCAAGTCTAAGACTCTGACATCAAAAACAAAGTTATGCCCCTGTATTTTCCAGCTAAACTGTGGACATTTAGCATCACTGAGCACCTTGTTACCATCTGCCACAACTACATGTAAGGTAGCAGTGGGCTCTATCAATGCACCACTGAGTCTGGTCATTTCTGGGTCGATAAAACTATGGGTGCTACCACTGTCAATTAAGACAGTGAAGGACTTTTTATTCTTAGTAATTCCTTGAATTTTGATAGTGTTGTGAGAGATATTACCAGATAAGGCATGTAAGGAAATCTCCACTTATTCTTCCAACGCTTGAATGACTAGTGAAGTACCATAGGATTCTTCCTCAGAAGTAGTTAGCTCTTCTTCATCACCAACCAACATGTATAACTGTTGTTTAACACACCTGTGACCCATCTCATACTTTTCATCACAATTATAGCACAATCCCTTCTCTCTTCTTGACCTCATCTCAGCATAAGTTAAGTTCTTAATGGGAGGTAATTTAAGGCTACCACCACTTTTTGGAGAGGGAGAGTTTTACTTTGGTGAAGTCACAAAAATTCTAGAGCTGCTGCTAGCCAATGAGTGTAGAGGAGGTCTGGGAACAAATTTGGCCTTCCTAGCTGTTTTCTCCAACACAGCCTCCTACATTCTGGCTAAGTACATGGCCTGATTGAGTGTAGAGGGTGAATGCATTTGGACTGCCAGTCTAATTTCTTCTTTAAGTCCACTGACAAAGCTAGATGTGAAGTAAGCTTGTTTTTAGCAATCATCAAGGCCTTGAGCTCTTCAAAAAGCTCTTGGTACTCTAACACTGTACCCTCTTGAATGAGCTTGTTGAATTACCCTTCCACATCATCATGTCCTAGCTCTTGAAATCGAAAATTTATATCACTACAAAGATCTTCCCATAAGGTTACCTCTCTTCCCACCTGATAATCTTGATACCACACATCGGCTTTATCCTCTAAATGCAAAGAAGCAACCATGACTTTCTGTTACTCATCCATCAGATGTAATTGAAAGAACTTATTACACTTATGAATCCAGGATCTAGGGTTATTCCCATCAAACTTAGGAAAATCGAATTTGGGTTTATGAGTATTTGAAAATTGTTTAGACAAAATCCGATGGTTACCTCCTGGCGCTAGACCTCCATTCCCAGGGTGGGCTTGATGATTGAAGGGATTTTCAAATAATCCATCTCCTGTTTTTGTCGACTGAGAATCTTCTCTTCAAGGGAAGCCATCTTAGAATCAAATAAGCTTCCTAGCCCTGCTAACAACGCCGGAGAAATCGAGTTTTGAGCTTCATCAATTTTTCTGCTGAGATCCTTGAAACCCTCATTCTGATCGTTAGACAGTTCATTCACACGCTTGTTCAAAGCGTCAAATTCTTTCTGAGTCACCATAATCACATAGGAACACTCGGATCGAGTGCTCTAATACCAATTGTAGTGATCTACACTACAAATTAGCTCGGAAGCAACTTAAATCTCTAAGGATAGAGATTGGATTGGGGGAAGAACAGAAAGTGAGAGAGAAAATAAGCTTTTTAGATTAATAATTCTTGATAGGTCAAAACATGACCAACTACTAAGGTTTATACCCACTACTCACAAGGACAGCGTGCACAGCACGTGTGAGTGACACAGAGACTAAATTAACCAAAAGAAGCAATTACAAGAGTTAAATAAAGACTAATAACGGCAAATGACTGAGTGCCCATAACAGCTGGGTGCCCCTTATCCCAGCTAGAAGGTAAACTGCCAACAGATGAGAGTCAATCTATGGCATATTAGAGTTAATTATTTTTTGACCCTAGAAAATAGGGAAATTATCGTTTGGTCCATTTATAGCCGGGATCAAAACAGTTTGGTCTAGCGGTAAAAAACGTTTTCTGTTTGGTCCATAATTATTTGAAAATATCAAATGGACCAAAATACCCTTCCGTAGTGTTTCAACAATAATTTCCGTAACTCATCTATTCCCATAATGATTTGAGGTCACGCTCCCTGATGAACTCTGAATTTCCTACTTTTCATTATATTTGATGAACTATCAAGCGTTGGTCATGAGCAGTTCATCGTCTTATGTGGATTTGAGTTCATGCTCTTTGATGAACTCTGAGCTACTTGTGGGAGTTCATTCTGTTTGACGAACTATCAGTTGTTGGTAATACTTTTTTAGATTTCAGTTCATTTTGTTTAATGAAATCTGAACTTCAAAAACAACTTTAAAAAAGTGCATAACAATATAACTGACTATATTCAATGAACTTCATTATATTCAATGAAATCTTAACTCTATAGTACATAACTGCATAATCAAAAACAAAAAAGAGTTCATTTTAAAAAATGAACACATAATAATACAACTAATTCAAATTTGTACCAGAGTTCATTCTTAAAAATGAAGACACAACAAAATTTCATTATTCTGAATAAAAAAAGAGTTCAATGAACATACAACAAAACCTAAAAGAAATTACATGTGACCATCCCATGGTCCTTACATAGAGAAGGCAGGAGCCAAATAAGGGGTACAAACCAAACCATATGACTGACATAAGTTTTGGCCCACTGAGCTAGGTCGTGAGAACTCCACTTGCAAAAAGGTTAACAAATATAAAGGATATAAACTTAAATTTGGAAATTAATTAAGGTTTTAATCTATATTATAAGGGATAATGGTGTTTTCCTATACGGACGGACATCCACAATTGGGACACATGAAGAGCGGTCTAGATTAAACCATTAATATGTGTTTTGAGATATACAATTTAGGCACATAAAGGATGGCCATGATCGAACCACTAACCACTAATATGTGTTTTTACTTACGGACGGACATCCACAGTTTCATCACATAGCGGTTACAAATTCCCATAGTTGATGCCTTTATTAAGATGACCAATACCTTCATTAGACCATTGAACGTTACAGATTCCCAATATATTAAAACAAAACGGTTACACATTCCCATTATTTGCTCATGATATTTGATCCCCTAATTAAGATTCACGAACAAATAGAAGCCTATATAAAGTTGCACTGGGTTTCACCACGTATCACATTCCTTTCTCAAACTTCTCTCACGAACATCAAAACTTTGTTATATTTGTCTAGGTCTGACCAGATACTTTTCCAAACCATGCATAAACAATTAACGGTGGCACAAACAACATGTAGCGCCTCCAAATCTGTACAAATGAGCACCTACAAAACCCGTGGATCAGATAAATGACATGGTGGAAAAGGAAGTATGGACGACTCGACTCATGATTTCTGGCACATGGAATGAAGTGGTAATGACAGGTTTGGTGAATTATGTGGGGTGTATAAATTTTGTTGAGATTGGTATTTGGAAAAGGGTAAGTATCATTCTGTAATCACCGTTACTTAAATGATAATTTCAAGCTTTATGGTATTATCATGCTAATTGTTTTATAAGTTGCTAAATGGAGTATCCTGCTCCAAAGTAAGTCCTTACATTGTTTATTTTAATAAAAAATGACATCGTTTTGTTATTTGGAGCGTCGGTTTTAAAGTTAATTTGTTGCAAGAAGTGTTCTGATTTGAGAAACGTAAACATGGCTAACCGAGTAGCTGGAGGAATCAATTGGATACCTGAAGTTTGGTTTTATTGAGCAATTTTTTTTCTCCGTCGATCAATATTAAGTTGTCATTTTATTTTTACTTTTTCCTGCGTAAACTTGACCACCTTTGTCCTATTACACTGTTTCATGAGTCAACCAGTTCACATGAACTATCAAAATAGCACTTGAGAGATACGGTGAAATGTTAAACTCAAAGACCTTCAGCAACATATATATTTAATACATCCAATGGGACGAGCCAATTGTATTTTGTTTATCATTTATACTAATGTTTTGGTAGTGAATGGAAACTCGGTATTGATGTTTTTTGTTGTTGTAGACACCTAATTTCCTCTCTTCTTAACAAGCGTTATTGCTTTCCAGGTTCAGAGGTTCGGTAAAAGTACAAACACTTTTTTTGGACTGTCGGTCGTTGGTATTGTCTTCTTTTATGCTTTCTTGGTCTTTCGATTCATTGAGAGCCAAAACTACTTTTTCCATTTACTGCAGAACTAAGTTCTGTTGTATTGAGCAAGTTTCTATTTTCCAGTTAATAATTAAATTGTCATTTGCATCAGCCGGGCGATATAGAAATTTTAAATGGGTTCCAAAACTGCAGTTTGCTATTATTGTTCCTGGCGTTGAAATTAACCTTAAGGATATAGTGTTTACCGTATAGTATTATTTACTGTGATGTGGACGCCATCATCGACTCCATAAAACTTCTTGGACGATGTGACGTTCAGTTATTTGGGTTCATCCGGTTTTTGGTTTATGCAACTAGCAGTACCGAGCCACGACAGCAGATAATGATCCTGTAAACGATTGTACTTCACCAGATTTGGTATAATAAAATTTCATGTCCACTTGATTGTTTTTTTTTCTTTCCTTATACAGTAGTGAATGGGAGATAATTAAAAAAAATGAGCGAAACTAGCAAAACACGATACTGCAAGATATGCAGCATACGACAAAGGACAGACTAAGCTGACTTCCTATGATGCAAGAAATATAGCATACAACAAAGGATAGACTCAACTGATCGCCTGTAATATAGGCCGTGCTGTTTCGGTTGATTTCTAAGCGGAGCATCAGTGGGAGGTGGTAACAACATCAAAAGATTTTCTTAGTTGTGTTTGTACTGGGCCTGCCTGTTCTTGGGTTTTTTAAGAAACACAACTAAGAAAATCTGGGCCTGCCTGTAATATAAGTAATTAACATAACAAGAGTGTCACAATGTCTTTCCAACAACCAAAATTACAAGATTTATTGATATGAAGGCCTCTGATCAATCCAAAATCGATGCTTTTGGATTATCATTGCGGATCTTTAATGCTTCTCAATAGCAAACTATATATATTATCTACGATTTTCTATAATGACTTTCATTTATGTATAATATTAAAATTCGGGTGTCAAATGGATGAGTGATGTTCCACCAGTGTCCAACGTGTAAAAACGGCCGGTTTCAAAAATCCACCTATGTCTAATCCGCAGAAAGATGGATTTGGTGTCCACATTCCAAAACGCGGATTGGTTTGGGTAAAATCCACAGATTTAGGTGTTTTTGCTCATCCCTGTGAAAACCGAAGAACCAACTCAAGCCCATAAACTTTATCATGAAAAACCAATACCTTAAATTGACAATCTTGAGATGACATCCACCATAGCATCAAGCAACATGTTTAGTGCTTATCATCATATCTTTCAAACTCATGGACGGTTCTTGAATTCCTGCATCAAAACATAACATACAGAACTTTAATTTTTCTTCATGACAAAAAAGGAGAAAAAAAACATGCAAATTCATTTACTATCATTTATATACCATCGATAGAAGATGAAAACTCAACATGCCCATTTCCACACCACTTTGAATCTATAAATCGCCTTCTCTTACTAACTTTCATACCGAATTTGTTACAAAACTTATATTCATCTAAGATGTGTACGTGGAAGTAGAACCCCTGTACAGGAAAAAAACATCTACACACTAATAGGACAAGCTCTCTCCATACCACATATATATATCCGGTTCACAAATATCCAATAATTCTCCAGTTTTGCCCTCTATTCTATCCCCAGTACTCGAGATATATGTTTAATTGTTATGATATCTATGCAACAATAATAGGGATATAGTGGTAAAAAGTTATCTTGGAAATAACATTTCGCCTACTTAATGGGACAAGGAAAATGCAAAATTCCGTTTTTATAATAGGGACGGAGGGAGTATTAAAAACTAACGGTTGGCATTAGTAAGAACAAACCAAAGCACGGCACGGGTCATATCCTAGTATCCATGAACAGAAAATGGGTTCTCTGGCCTCCCATGAAGGTCTTCTTGTCAATTTGCTCCAAAATAACTAATGCATCACTTTCAACAATGATTCGATCAAGTCTCTTCTTCAAAGCCACTATCAAAGCATCTCTAATTGCTCTAGTCTCTGCATCTTCTGCTAGAAAAACATACTAAGTAAGTTGACTGAGCATAAAAAATTTAAGGTTCGAGTATCTAAGAATGAAATCAATTCCTCCATTCGGAAAATTCGGGTTCCAAGCACAATTAATATTTATCTTGGTCCAATCCTTAGGTGGAACCACCCAAGGTGAAGCTGGTTATGGTGGAGAGATTGCAGAAATGCCCTGTAACGATGGGGTTTTGATAGAGCTCAGCATCATTGACTTTTCTCTTGATAGAATAGTAGCCGGTTCTTCTGATTTCGCATTATTTACTAAATCATTTCGGCTTGTCCAAGGATCAATAAAGTTTCCTTCCCCTATAACCAATGAGATAAAAGGTTTAATCTTACTCATGGTACGGTGGATGCACTTCCAAGCCCAAGAGGATTTTTCAGGGAACTTAAAAATTAAAGTTCATTATTATGAAAAAAAATAGAATTCATTCTTTAAAATGAACACCTAATTAAAAACACAGATCTACAAAAAAAAAATCGAAGAATAAACAGAGATTAATGAAAACTCACCAGAAAATCAAATCTTCGTAATCCTCGAATATTTAAATCAATTTTCAAATCTTCGTAATCTTCAAATCTTCTTCTTTGTAAATAAATCTTCGTTATCAATCTTCATCTTCTTTGACAGCAGCAGAGAAGAACGCAGCAACAGCAGCAGAAGAAGAAGAAGAAAAAGAAAAAGAAGAATAAAAATCCTAAAAAAACACAAAACCCTAAGAAAACAAATCTTCGTAATCTTCATTTCTTAAATCTTCATCTTCATTATCAATCTCTGTAAATCTTTATCTTCGTAATCTTCAAATCTTCATTTTCGTTATCAATCTTTGTAAATCAAAACCCCAAAAAAACAAATCTCGTAAATGCAGCAGAAGAAGAAAAAAGAGAGAGAAAGTATATATGAAAACAGAGAGGATAGAGAAAGTAAATCTGAAAATGATTTCTTCTCTACTGATTTTTTCTATGTATACTGATACGGAAGGTTATTATAGGCATTAAATTTAGTGAGTAATGTCCATCCTAGGACCAAACATTAATAAAAAGAAAAAGAATAAAAAAGAATGACCAAACAGATATTTAACCAGGTCAACAGGACCAAACTCACTCATTTATATATTATTTCTAGGACTATTGATAATTTCTACTAGAAAATATGGGTCTTATTCTCTTGGCCCTAGTATCATAGAAATAATTACTCATGAAAACGCGGGGGTACCAAAATACACCACCAACTTTTTCTTAGGCAACCTGTATGGATTAAACTCAATTACAATTCCGAGAGTTACAACTTAATGAAACTCAATCAGGAATTATAAGAAGATCTTATATCTCCTTCTCTCACAATCAGAATGTAAACAGAAACAATTCCGTGAACCTGATTATTCTGTGAGAGTACTTGGACGATTCCAAAGATCAATATCCAAGATCAATCAAGTCGTATCCAACAATTGCAATGGACTTATCTACTTTGATTGATTTACGTACAACCTGTGATATTTCAATTAATTATAAAGATAAACAATATAATGCGAATTAAGAAATCACACAGACACCAGAAATTTTGTTAACGAGCAAACCGCAAATGCAGAAAACCCCCGGGACCTAGTCCATATTTGAACACCAAACTGTATTAAGCCGCAACAGACACTAGCCTACTATCAGAACTTCGGACTGGAACGTAGTTTAAACCGAATTCACCATCACCATGATTCAGTTATAGTCGCGCTCCTTACGCCTCTTGAAAATCGCAAGACTCTGGGCAATTGATTCCCTTAGCTAACGTCCTTTACAGCCTAAGAGTTGCTTCGACTCAATTGAAGACTTTAAACCAATCTTCCTCCCACAGATAAGCATATTTGTGATTCCATTCTGATCAAAGATCAAGGTGAGATAGAAAATCTATTGCAATGGAATAAGTCTAGCAAACCTCAAAATCCGGTCTTATGACTCCCAAAGAGCAGCCTAGATTATTATTCACCTCACAAGTTGATAGTGTGGAATCACAAAGTTTGAGACGAAAAAACTTTGTGATTTCTATCTATCTTTCCTGTTGGAGCTAAAGGCTTAACAATCAAAGCAAGATCAGGATACACGAACTATCAAGATAAAGATAGTTGGACCTGGTTTCACGAATCCCTAGGTGAAGTATTTTTAGTCGTGTTAGAGCATTGCTCGGTCGAACTGTAGTGCCCCACAAGCTAGCAGCTGACTAATCCGAGAGATTAACTATAAAATGAGGCACTAAGGATCTAAATCATCTGATTAAGAATGAATTAAAAGTTCTAAACAAGATTAACCCAAATCTAAAAACCCTCTCTGAAATATATATACAAGAACTTCTCTCAGATGATACATATTCAATAATGAGTTCGTTTGCAAATAGAATATAAAAACAAATAAACATAGCGGAATCTAACCAACTAACAGACTCAACTCCTCGAAGCCTCCAATACTGGAGCATCCATTGCAACGTGCACATCTTAATCTGTCTATGAAACTGAAAGTGGGAATTGAGTGAGCACATCATCCCTAAAAGGGGTGCCCAGTAGAAATAACAACTAACTTTTAAGTAGTCACTAGAATGATTTGAAGACAATGCAGTTTTTGTTAAAAACCGATAAAACAAGGAAAAACAGATAAAGCATATTAAGATAATAGTTGTACTGAAATATAAAGTTCTACCAACCAATCATTCGGCAAACATTCACAACTGAAATAATAGTTGAGTGACGTCTTCCTTCGGTGTAGCAAGGCATGACTGTTGCGGATTCTTCAATGATCATTAAAGTACCATGAGATTTTCCGGCCTCGAAGTCATAAACGATGTGTACCTTACCAGTACCTCAATGTGCGCGCACTCTACATACCAAGTATCCAAAGAAACTAATGGTAACAACATTATATCCGATAGAAGTGCTTACACGGTGGAGAGCCCATACCGCCCACGCGTAAACCCAATAGTCATATATAAGATTCTCAACATCATTCTCCCTAAATACCAATATGAACAATAAACATCCATGTATGAGACATGCGTTTCCCGTACAAAAATAGGGAATATATTGACCAAGACCAGGCCTATATAATATTGCGACTCTGACCGCCCTAATAGATTTGGATAAAATAGATATAACCTTTGGGGCACACATCTTATACCAATAAAAAGGAAACCTTCTCCCTTTCATGCTAACAATAAGTAAAGATTGTAACCGCTTTACAGTCAATGGAAAGAATCACATTTTGAAAATAAGTAAATACTCCAAAAACACAGATATTAGTTGTTTCTAAAGATCCAATCCCATCCCAAAAATGTAAAAGAAAACTAGTCTATAGTACATTCATATATACATGCTTACACATATCATATAGTAACAAAGATATGCATGAATTTCACAAAAAGATAAATTTGTAAAACAATAATGAATACAAAAGAGTTCGTCATAGATTCCCACCTCTTTTGATGACAAGCCACGCCTACCTTGAGATCCACAATCTACTAGTTCATCCTTTGGATCGATCGTTGTTAATAAAGATTATCTGTTAATCACACAAGCACTCTAAGAGATTAGCCAAAAGGCTCATAACATAATCTGATACAATTCTCTAGTTATAAGCTAAGTGAACTATCCAATGGTTCTAAGCCCATTTATGATTCTATACCTTTTTCATTCTCTACCTTTAGCATATCTAAGGTTTACTAATTCAATTAGGTTGGTTCTATAGTCCATTATAATAGTCGTATGAATATCTACAACTTTGTAGAAGGAACCAAAGGCTAATTCGGAACATAAGGGTCCAATTCATGTTCAAAGGGAAAACTGGCTCCAAGTCCAAATCCAACAAACCAGCCCGTTAAACTAAGGTTCAGTCCACCTGAGTCAACTAACGGTCTCTATCAGCCACACTAACTGTCAAAGGTCAACTAACAATCAACGTCCAAGGTCAGGTCAACATTCAAAGTCCAGGGTCAAAGGTTAAGTCAAACGAGTCAACTCGGTTAAGGTCCACTGAGTCAACCCGATTAAGGTCTGGTCACTGAGTTAACTCAGTCAGACACACTAAGTAAGAAAGACTAACTCAGTCAGACATCTGACTGAGCTGAGAGATCACTGGCCTGAGCCATTACACAGGCCATAAGCACTAATGCACCATGATGGTGCATTACCAACAATGTTGCACCAGAATGATGCAACCAAAACATTACCAAGATTCAAATGATGCATTTCTAACTCTACAACATTCTAACTATACACGGTTCTATAAATTACAACTAACTTCCATCCCCAAAGACTTGTTTTCGTCAATCATTACAATCTGTTATAAGCCATAACTTCTTCACATTCAACTAAACTTCTACCATATCCTCTTAGCCTCAATAACAACAACATCTCACAGTAACTCAACTTCTCTTTCACTCAAGACAATAGTCCAGTCTTCATATGTTCACAAAATATTCTTCCAAGTCTTCTGTCAGTTCAATAACACTACCACAACCTCATTCATACCACCTGCAACTTCAGTTGAGATCATACTCAGTCCATTAATCACAGTTACAACTCCAGCAACCCCTGTACTTGAGTATACCAGCACTAACAGTTCATTTATCTTCATTCATAGTCTTCTCATCTACAATACAGCCTCAACAAATCCAACGCTACCCCAACTGCAGTTGCTTGAGTTAACTCTTCCCTGCAATCCACCATGCTGACAAAGCCAACACACCACCTGCTCAACAACAACAATCTCCACATCAACATCTTCTTAGCTTTATTTTTTGTAGCTCAACAACATCTTTAATTTCCCAACTTCACAGATTACACATCTATCTGCATCATCTTCTTTATCACTTCAACAATTCAAGTTCCAAACACAACCCCATCATCTGCTACAGTTCACCAGTAAATCAAACCTCCAACACTTGCAGTCACAAACACACAGACAAATCATCTCTAGTTAGCTAGCCATGACATCTCCACTTTTCAAGTCAACAAACTCATAATTCAAAACCACTAACTAACAGCTTCACCTGCCAACTGAACTTCACCAGCAACAGACTTCTTGATTACCTTGTTCTTCTTCCAATTTCAGAACACCATTCAAAACCCTAACTCTAAATCACCAATTCATCTTTCTTCCCATACTGTTCAATTGATTCCCAATTATGAACTCAAACCCTAATTTTTATTTCTTCATTGTAGAAACCTAAATCAATAACTCAATTTCAATCACCACTTCTCAGTTCACCATCCTCATCTGAAATACCCAATTCAGGAACCCTAATCTTCATCCTCAATTTACTGAAAACCCTAACCTGTGAAAACTAATTTCCTAGAGAAACTAAAATTAAACCTTACACAACCTTTTCACAACAAACCCATGAAATAAAGCACCAAAACAAATTCAATTTCATAAAGAAAATCAATCAAAGCAGAAACCCTAAATTAGTCTCCGATTTACCCTTTTCTGTGAATTTTGAACTAAATCAGCTTCAGTAATATGTTGGGACCTTAGTCCCACATTGGTAGATGGGACTTTATTGGGTAGTTTATAAGACCTACAAATGCTATAGTTGTACCACCAGAAATCGGTGACCTTGTTTTGAGTTTCTCTGATATTTTTAAACCACCAATGACACTTCCTCCTCGGTGCTCGCATGATCACCGTATTCCTTTAGCTCCAGATTCTTCTCCAGTAAATGTATGACCATATCGTTATCCACATTTTCAAAAGGCTGAAATTGAGAAGATAATATCTGAGTTACAAGCAGCAGGATTAATTCGTTTAAGTTCCAGTCCGTACTCGTCTGCAATCCTTATGGTTCATAAGAAAGATGGGTCTTGGCGCATGTGTGTGGATTATCGTGCTCTTAATAAGCTAACTATCAAGGACCGTTATCCTATTCCAATGGTAGACGAGTTACTAGATGAATTACACGGTAAGAGTATTTTCTATAAACTAGATTTACGTTCCGGGTATCACCAAATTAGATTTCATGAGCAAGATATTTCAAAGATGGCAGTTCAGACACATGATGGTCATTACGAGCTTTTGGTCATGTCATTTGGTCTTTCTAATGCCCCAGCTACTTTTCAGAGTTTGATGAATGACATTTTTTGACCATATCTCTGACGGTTCGTACTCGTTTTTTCCGATGATATTTTGATATATAGTGATTCTATTGGTAAGCATCTTCAACATTTATCCTTGGTATTCAGTATTTTGCGTGCTAATAATCTGTTTGTGAAGGAGTCTAAGTGTACTTTCGCTCAATCATCTATCAGTTATCTTGGACATAATATTTCAGCTCAAGGAGCCTCCGTCGAGGACGATAAAATTAATAGTATAGTACAGTGGCCTATTCCTACTTCGATTAAGGGTCTTCGTGGGGTTTTGGGATTAGCTGGCTATTACCGCAAATTTGTAAAGGACTTTGGAAAGATCAGCGCTCCTTTAATCAATTATCAAAAAAAGATGCATTTTGTGGACGGATGACGCAACTACTTCCTTTCAGCAACTTAAGCATGCTTTAACAACGACTTCCGTCTTAGCACTTCCATATTTTACTAAGGAATTTGTTTTGGAGTGTGATGCTTCCGGAAACGGTTTGGGGGATGTATTAATGCAATCAGGAAAACCAATTGCTTATTTTAGTAAACCCCTTGCAGGTAGGAATTTAAATTTATCTATTTATAACAAGGAAATGCTTGCTATTATGTCTGCGGTTCAAAAATGGCGACCTTATTTGCTCGGTCGACACTTTAAAATTTATACGGATCATCGTAGTCTTAAATACTTTTTGGATCAGAAATTATCTTCTATGGAACAACAAAAATGGTTGTCTAAACTGTTAGGATACGACTACGAGATTGTATTTCGTCATGGTAGGGAAAATGTAGCTGCAGATGCTCTATCTCGTGTTGTTGAATCTACTTTTAATTCCCTTACTGCTCCAATTTTTTAGGGTCTTGCTGAAATTATTCAAGAATGTCATTCTAATGATGAGATGAGAAAGCTTATTGATGAACTTATCCGTAACCCGGACTATAAAAAGCATTACTCGTATGTTGGTGATGTTCTTGTTATAAAGGCCGTGTGGTTGTAGTTTCCTCTTCTCAGTGGTGTACCAAGATGTTGTATGAATTCCATAGTACCCCTAGTGCTGGTCACTCTGGTTTTCTCCGCACGTACAAGCGTCTTCAGCAGAATTTCTATTGGCAGGGAATGAAAGGCGCAATTAAAACTTACATTGCTCATTATGACGTATGCCAGCGTAATAAATCAGAATCAATCTCACCTCCGGGTCTCCTTCAACCCTTGCCTATTCCTGATGATGTTTGGCTTGATGTTTCTATGGATTTTATTGATTGGCTACCTCCTTCGCAGCGACGAAACACAATAATGGTAGTGGTTGATCGCTTATCTAAATATGCACATTTCACTGCACTTTCTCATCCATACAATGCCTCTGTGGTCTCTGATGCTTTTGTTCGCGATATTGTTCGCCTTCATGGAATGCCTCACACCATTGTAAGTGATCGTGACCCTATCTTTCTAAGTAATTTTTGGGAATCTTTCTTTTCTTCTCATGGTACCCAACTTTTCCGAAGTTCGGCATATCATCCTCAAACGGATGGATAAACTGAAGTTACGAACCATACATTGGAGTGTTATCTTCGTTGTTTTGCGAGTCAGAAACCTCATGACTGGTGTAGATGGTTAGCATGGGATGAGTGGTGGTATAATACTACTTTCCACTCTGCCATTCGAATGACTCTATTTGAAGCATTATACAGCAGGCCACCGCCAACCATTTCTGATTACTTTCCTGGTACAACTGCTGTTAATGTTGTGGATTTATCCTTAAGAGCTCGAGATTGAACTTTGCATCTTCTTAAACACCATCTACATGCTGCTCAAGAACGTATGAAGTTCTATACTAATGCACATCACACCAAGAAGAGTTTCGCTACAGGAGATTTGGTCTACCTTCGTTTAAAAGCTTACCGTCAAACCACAACTGCTAATCAATCTTATTCCAAACTATCTACGCGATTTTATGGTCCTTTTCACGTGTTAGAGAAGATTGGGAGCGTTGCTTATAAACTGGAATTGCCTTCGCATTGCCGCATTCATCCAGTTTTCCATGTTTCTCTCTTGAAACTCAAACTGGGAGCTAATAATACCGTTGATATTTCCCTTCCTACCACTGTTGATCATTTTGAATGGGAACCTGAATCCATTCTAGAAAGAGGAATGTTCAAGCGTAATAACCGTGTTGTCACTCGTTGGCTGATTAAGTGGCAGGATTGCCCCATTGATGAAGCTACATGGGAGGATGCTACTGAATTCCTCTTACGTTTTCCAGATTTTGAGTCTTGAGGACAAGCCATGTTTGTAGGGGGTCCCAACATCCCACCACGCTTCTAGACCCAACGTCCTCGTTGGTCCACTCTATCGACACTGGCCGGACGGTAGCCATTTCTCTTATGGAGGCTCCACTCGCCTACCAGTATTCAATGCTGGTGAAAACTACGCCCATACATAGGTGCCCCTACACTTTAATCTAGCCTATAGGTCACCCCTTCCATGGAGCGGGTATGGGTCATAGTGGTTGGCTCTGATACCAAATGTTAGGGTACCGACCCCAACTCGTCATAAGCCCATGGGTAGAACTCAAATCGAAAACCGGTTGACTAGATGAGGGATCCCATTGACTGTAGAACAAATTTCTCATTCAAATACAATTCAAATTATTAAGCTTGTCGTAATCGGTGGCTAATCCCCAATCAAAGGATTTCTATCTTTTTCTTATAGTTTTGATCCAGGATCCTAACATTTGGTATCAAAGCCAACCACGACGACCCATACCCGCTCCACGGAAGGGGTGACCTATAGGCTATATTAAACTGTAGGTGCACCTATGTATGGGCGTAGTTGTCACCAGCATTGAATACTGGTAGGCGAGTGGAGCCGCCATAAGAGAAAGGGCTACCGTCCGGCCAGTGTCGATAGAGTGGACCAACGAGGACGTTGGGTCTGGAAGCTTGGTGGGATGTTGGGACCTTAGTCCCACATTGGTATATGGGGCTTAATTAGGTAGTTTATAAGTCAATGGGATCCCTCATCTAGTCAACCGGTTTTCGAGTTGAGTTCTACCCATGGGCTTATGATGAGTTGGGGTCGGTACCCTAACATAATATCATCTCCTCACTTAGTTCATCAAGATAACAAGATTTACAAGAATTTCTCGAACAGAAGAGGCTCGAATCTCTAAGATCGAAATCAACATAGAGGAAGAGAGAAAGAACAGAGAAGAAGAAGAAAGAAGAAGGAAAGAGAAGAAGAAAAGAGAAATGAGTTTCTCTTCGATCGGTCTAGGGATAAGACCAAGTAATATTACTGAGGCGCCCAAAAGATTGGATAAGGGAAGCCAGGTCGGGCTAAAGCAAAATTACTATTTTTCCCTTCATACTCATCCAATGATATCTTCTTCGTCCGGTATCCGAATGACACGTTCGAGTAGCCTATTTCGCACAACTTTTCGATATCTATCTAGTGGTACTAGTTTCGTATATAAATATTTGTTAGATTAATCCCTAATTAATCGAGACATTAGTGGCTAAGACGTCTCTTGACTGGTCTAATAGCGTTGACGAGTTTGGGGGTCTTTACACGAACTCACAATTGTGGCTATCTCAAGTTTGTTGTCAAATTTAGTTGTTCAAAACTATATCTTGATTTCTAGTCTACATTTAGTCAAGTTTCGGATTAGGATAGAAGTGTGTAGTTGAGTACCAGATATTACTATGTTCTACCGTTTGAAGGAGAAGATCAACCGAATTTCGGAGAACTTCTTCAACAAAAGGTAAGTGAATACTAGACCACCTATTACTCAAGTTTTCACCTTTATATTTATGAGATACCGTCGCATGACTAAATTATACATTACATGCATAATATAAATTAATGAGTCAAGTTTATCTTGAGTATCGTTCTCGAAATATGCTGACTAAGCTTAAGAACATTTGTTCATACTTGATGAATTTGGTTAAGAACAATTTATTGTTTATGACCTAAATTATGACTCAAGATTTAATCGTTTGAAAATAGCGTGGAACATTGATATGTGTCATTGATGTTATTCGAGAATGTTTCAAATTGATTATTAGAGAGATGTAGAACTACTGTAAATCTGGATATAGGACAGTATGCATACCAGTTCACATACTGGGACAACTGTTATAAGTCTCGATCCGCAGTACATGTACTCAGTACACGTACCGGCGTAGCTATAATTCGGCAGCGAGTTTTTGGTACGCATACCCAGTATCCATACCATAAAAATGTTGTTGACTCGTGAACCAGGAAGGTTTGCATACCTAGTATGCAAATAGGAAAAGATCTGTTGGTTTCTAAATTGGAAAAGATACACATACCCAGTATGCAAACCAGAAAAGATCTGTGGATTCCTAAACCCATTTTTGTCTTAAAGGTATACAAACCTGATACACGTAACGTGAAAAAAATATCCACGAACAGGAATACAGTACACATACTTATCCTGTTGAATATTTTCAGATGCATCAAAATTATTTCTATGAGATAATCGGCATTTGAACAACTCTCTAAAAACACTATTTAGACATGTTTGATCACATTTGTGACTCAAGATTAAAGTCTTAAATGTTATATAAAAATAGTTAAGCTTATCATTCTACTGGCTAGTTTCGGCTAACCTTTCATGAATAAGTCATTGTAAACGGTTCGTTTATGGTTCATTCTAACCATAGTGGATATTCTATTATGTTAATCTCAAGTCAAGTTTTTCATCTAACGGTGATTATTGATTGCTTGATTCCAAAGATACCTTAGCTTAAATCTAAAGCAACCTTGACCTTGAATGTCTATATAAGGAGAACCTCAAACAACTGGGATTTCTCTAACAATTGTCGGAGGATCATATCCTATTACTATAAGTTTCCATTTCAGAAAGTCACGGGCTTGTAAAAAGGAACGCATAGCAATTTTCCACCATAAGTAATTTGTGCCATCAAAGGCCGACGGTACATTTATCGAGATTGCACTCCTGTCCATATAGTCAGATTTCTTCAAACACAGACTTATTAGGTCTTTCGCGTGTTTGCCTGCTCTGATACTAATTAATAACGCGGGGGGGGGGGGGGGTACCAAAATACACCACCAATTTTTTCTTAGGAAACCTGTACGGACTAAACTCAATTACAATCCCGAGAGTTACAACTTAATGAATATCAATCAGGAATTACAAGAAGAGCTTATATTTCTTTCTCTCACAATCAGAATGTAAACAGAGACAAGTCCGTGAACCTGATTATTCTGTGAGAGTACTTGGACGATTCCAAAGATCAATATCCAAGATCAAGGATATATCTACTTTGATTGATTTACCTACAACCTGTGATATTTCAATTATAAAGATAAATAATATAATGCGGAAAAAGAAATAACACAAACACCAGAAATTTTGTTAACGAGGAAACCGCAAATGCAGAAAACCCCCGGGACCTTGTCCTGATTTGAACACCAAACTGTATTAAGACGCTACAGACACTAGCCTACTATCAAAACTTCGTACTGGAATGTAGCTGAGACCGAATCTATTGTCATAGCAATTCAGTTACTTTTGTGCTCCTTACACCTCTTGAATCCCATAAGGACTCCGCGCAATTGATTCTCTTAGCTGACGTCCTATACAACCCAAGAGTTCCTTCAACTGAATTGAAGATTTTAAACCAATATGCCTCCCACATATAAGCCTATATGTGATTTCCATTTTGATCAAAGATCAATGTGAGATAGGAAATCGATTGCAATAGACAAAGTCTAGCAAACCTCAAAATTCGGTCTTATGACTCCCGAAGAGCAGCATAGATTATTATTCATCTCACAAATAGATACTTGTGGAATCATAAAGTCTGAGACGAAGAAACTTTGTGATTTCTATCTATCTTGCCTGTTGGAGTAAAGCTGATCAACAATCAATGAAAGATCAGGATACACGAACTATCAAGATAAAGATAGTTGGACCTGGCTACACGAATCCCTAAGTGAAGTCTTTTTAGTCGCTAAAACTAAAAAAGTTTAAAGGAGAGGACACAAGAATAGTGTCAGATTACTCACGCCATAAGCCAAGATCTTTAACACCATGTGACTTTGTGCACTATGTCTAAAGATGTTTGGGATATCTTAAAAACCGTATTCGAAGGAGATACCTCAGAACAATAAGCTAGACTTAAAACCTAAATTCTGTCTGGGAAAATCTTTGTATGTCTGATGAAGATTCGTTTGATGAGTTTAATCAAAAGGTGTTTGGAATTGTTAATGCATGTTATGCGTTAAGGAATACCATTTCCAAAAAGGACATTGTGATGAAAATACTCTGTTTTTTACCAGCAAGATAAGAGTCTAAGAAACATGTCATCATGGAAGGAAATAACTTTGAAACACTTTCCAGAAATAGTCTCGTTGGGAAGTTGAAAATATTTGATCACGAGCATAGTATGGCTAAAGATATCACTTTGCACTTGAAGCCACAACCAAAGAAGGCGTAACTTTTTCAAAGGAAAGCTTGTCTTGGGATGACGAGTGTTGTGCTGATAATGATGAAGAAAATATATCTATGATCACACAGCAAATCAAAAATATCTTAAGAATGAACAGACAATCTGGGAAGCGGCGCTCCCGAACCGACACCCAAGATGATTTAACTATTCAAGATGTAAATTCTCTTAAAAGAAATAATACTCTTATAGTTTCTCTTGATAACTCTGATGAGAATACTTCTAAAAATCGGATAGAAAATTCAGCCCCATATGCAGAAATATCTGTTGATTCTGATTCTGAATTTGATTTTGAGTCAGATAAGGAGATTTTAGAATTCTTGAATAGAAGTGAAGAAATTCACTGAGAAAACCTTCATTTGAAGAAAAACTTGGAAAAACTCGAATGACCTCTTCAAGTGAAAATTCAAGAGTTGGATAAACTTAATGAATCTTTCACTGTCTGTAAAAGATAATGAGATTGTTACCCTCAACTGTGATCTGCAAAGGCTCTTGAGAATCTTAGACAAAATCTCATCTATGTTGTTTTGGCAAAAGTCCTTTGGTAACACTAATGATATTGGGTTCACAAGCAAGACCTCAATCACCAAAAAATATTTCATCCCTGTCGGTTCATGTAAAATGGAAACAATTCGTTGTGATAAACCAGGTAGCCAAATCTTCTAAATATCAACCCTCTCTACATTGCTTGTTTTTCGGAAGTAAGAATCATGTGCAAGAGAAATGTTGGAAATTAAAGAAGAATAGTAAAAAAATTATTAAACTTCAGAATGATATGTAGAGAATTAATCAGTTATTGAAGAATAGATCGGGAACTTCATTGTCAAAGAGAGATAAACGAAGAAGAAGAACCAGAAAAGGTAAGACTCATGAATACACTAATAACCTTGTTAAGTCACCCAGTGACTCAAGTGGTGAGTGTCCTACTCACCCCATCACTACTTAATTGTAGTAATGAGTGTAGTCTACACTTTTAACTTGAGAAAATGAGGCTTGCACAAAAATTCATCACGATTTTTTTTGTGATGACAAGGTTACTCAAGTATGAATTGACTTTTTATGTTCTTACTAATTCTAATGTGAAACACCTCATTATAATTCTCATAGAGATCTTGGTGTATGTGATCTTGTTGAGCTAGCTCCAAAATCTAGAATGCATATTTGTGTTCCATCACCTATCGTTAGTCCATAATGTTTGAACTCATATCTCTTGTGCTCTAAACTTTGTTTATTTGAGCTAAGGATAAGTTTCAATCTTATGTTGACTATGATATAAATTCATAAGGATAAGTAACAAATAATTACTGTAACCAAAATTATAAAAGTTGTCAAAATTGGTGTATTTTATGGATCACGGACGACATGGTCATACCAAGGCCGCACTGATTCACGAACCTTCGTAAGAACGGTCATTTCTCTTATTTAGGGTTACTTCCGTATTCTCTTCTTGAGGAAATACATTTCAATGGCTCTTGTAACTAGAGGTATTGCCAAAAAGGATCCAGTAGAAGTTGTTAACGTTTTTCTATGTGAAGGAATCAAATCATCAAGGATCATAAAGGAGAAATCGCATGGAGAAAAAAAGGTTCTAACTCAACTTGTCTTTTATCTATATGTCGACAGGATAATGATTTCAGGACTAAAGTAAAGAACTTTGTGTCTAAGAGGAATGATTTCAAATCTCGAATCAATCTCTCCTTAAATAAGATAACTCACTATGAACACATGTTGGCTCAGTCTAAAACTACATTGTGTAATCTGAAAGCAGAACTCTGTGACTTAACTGACATCTCTGAAGACTTGGAAGAACTGAATGATCCCATCGTTAACAAATTTTTCAACAATGAGAAGAAATTCTCCGCTCAGGATATCAGAAATAACCTGGTGCATTATTAGGAAACTTGTTTTGAGAATTTATCCTTGTGTTCAAGAAGGATAACTAGGCTTTGGTATAACAAATATTGTGAGTACACAAACTATTTCCAACGATTTTCATCTTGCATGTTTTTATATTTATTTATATAAATTCTAGAGTTTTTGGAATACGAACTTACAATATTTAATCATTATTGGTTTAATTTATTGCAAAGTCTTATGAGACATATGTGTCCTTTACTTATTGTGAATTGAACTGATATCTCATATATGCTTAAAAGTTAAATCTACTATGTTTTATGAACTAGAAATGGAACAAGCTTTGTGGGAATTTTTCGTAGTATTGATCAACTCGTGGTCACACTTATGTGTAATTACTACATTATCCACTATGTAAGATTTTCTTATGTTGAGTCAGATCGATTGAATTATCTCCTTGTTCGTAACTGGTGTTGAGATTAATTTATGTCGATGTTTAGGATACAAATCCATGTGATTTGTTAATATCCGACAAAATCCTTTTTTTTCCATTAAAGTAAGGTCACTCATGTTGTTCTCTTGGGAATGACATCAAATGGGGAAGAGTTCTTAATTTAACTTGTGCTTAATTGCTATATCTTTGTGGGGTGGACGTGGAATATAAAGGGGATGCTTGTATCTTAAATCTTCTAGATGAGACGATAAGTATTTATACTCCGGGATATCATCTAAATTAAAGTTGATATGTATTAATTGTAAGTCTTGAAGTATATTTTGTTTGGGTTCATTACGATCCCATAATTTTCGTACCTTTGCCAATTTTTATTGGCAAAAAGGGGGAAAATTAATCAGTAGTTTCGCACTACATAGATATGGTTTACGGATCATTATGTGTGTGGGAGGGGGGGGGGGGTGAATATCACCGTAGTATTACTTCAAAGTTGTGATACAATTGAACTTTGGAGAAGATAATAATACTATGTTTCTGTATAACGACTATTGAGAATATATGTTTTCAAAGTTGTTATCGCTACGAATCTTCAACAACAACGATGCTAAGTGGAACACGTTCATAATCACTGCAACTTAAAGTAACGAAGAATTCAAGAAGTTGAAGAACCAATAAAATCAAGCATGATGGATTCCGGAGTTTGAAGTTTTATTTTTTAATCCATATGTAATTGAGTTTTGTCACTAAAATTGACAAAGGGGAAGATTGTTAGAGCATTGCTCGGTCAAACTCACAAGTGTTGCTATCTCAAGCTTGTTGTCAAATTTAGTTGATCAAAACTATATCTTGATTTCTAGTCTACATTTAGTGAAGTCTCGAATTAGGATAGAAGTGTGTAGTTGAGTACCAAACATCACTGCGTTCTATCGTTTGAAGGCGAAGATCAACCGAAGCTTTTGGAGAACTTCTTCAACAAAAGGTAAGTGAAGACTGAACCTCCTATTACTCAAGTGTTCACCTTTCTATCTATGAGAAATTGTCGCGTGACTAAATTAGACATTACATGCACAATAGAAATTTCGAGTCAAGTTTATCTTGAGTACCATTATTGAAATATGCTAAGCTTAAGAACATTTGTTCATACTTGATGAATTTGGTTATGAACAATATTGTTTATGACCTAAATTATGATTCAAGATTTAATCACTTGAAACTGGAACAGTGATATGTGTCATTAATATTATTCGGGAATGTTTTGAATTGATTATTAGAGAGATATAGAACTACTGTAAATCTCGATACAAGACAGTATGCATACCAGTTCACATACTGGGAGAACTGTTATAAGTCCGGAGCCGCAGTTGTTGTACCCAGTACACGTACCGACTGATACGTATTGATCTCTGTACCTTGGTGACTATTATTATAGAGGCGGAATTCAGAATAATAATAGACGAAAACTAGAAAACAGAACACACTAGAAACCCGATGCGAAGACAAATATCTTCTCTAGATTATGAACAAGAAAACTATTACAATTCTCTCTTTGTTACGCTCACAATATCTCTAGGTAAATAACCTTAAGTTGTTTGCTAAGCTTGATTTTACAATAATAATTGTCTCACAAACTTATCTCTTGGTGATTTGTCTCACAAACCTCATTTCTTCGATGTGTTTAGTTATGAGCTAAACATCCTTATTTATAGGCTTGGTCTGGTTTCCCAAACCTTTTAGGAATTTATTTCCTTTTCTAGGTATACTTCCTTATCTAGGAATATTACCTTTCTAGGAAATATTCCTTTTCTAGGTATATTTCCTTATCTAAGTTACTGCCTAAAATCAGTATTACTTCCTTAAATTATAATTCTATCCTCAATCCGTCTTGAGGATCACTAGTTCCCAAAAAAGGAAAGATACACCTGTATCATGGGCCCCCCTTTAAGAACTTGAACTCCTGTGAAAGTTAGTACTGGAGGTTAGGGAACTCGAGATCCCTTTCTCCCTGCTGATCCATTTCTTCCTTCTGGGAACTTGCCTTATTCTCTCCTTGTTGTGTCTTAATTACTCTTCGATCCACAATGCAATCTTCCTTGATTGGTGCTTCCTGGTCAAACCACAAGTCTTCCATGCGCGGTAATATCATCTTGTCATCTCTATCATTATCTAGTAATAATGGTGCAAACATCTTCAACCTTTCTAGGTTGTCTTCTTGTTGTTTGGTTAGGGTTTCCAAACAAACTCTACTCGGTTTCTCATCAAGAGAACGGATCACAAGGAAAATTAAATTTGTACTAGCATTCACAAACCGTTTTGCCTGAGTGGCTATTATCAAGCTCGCTCCCTCAAGGGGAGAGTCTATAGCTCGTATTAAAAAAGCTTTCCCATCTTTTGTAAAAGTATACTTCTGGTTCCTCCTGTGTAAAATAACATCTCGATCCTGTTAGAGCATTCCTCGGTCGAACTCGCAAGCGTTGCTATCTCAAGCTTGTTGTCCAGTTTAGTTGCAAAAACTATAAGTCTTGATTTCTAGTATACTTATAGCTAAGTCTTGGATTAGGATAGAAAGTGTAGTTGAGCTTTAGACTTCACGTCGTTCATCGATTGAAGATGAAGAACTACTAAGGGGAGCTTTTGGAACTTCATCAACAAAAGGTATGTGGAGACTTGAACTCATCTATCACTCAAAAGTCGTATAGCTATATAGACTTCGATTATACACATTTGATATTTCGAGCTGAGTTTAACTCGCTTACATATTTCTCGAAATATATGTTGGTAAGCTTTCGCTTTAACCAAGTTCATCTTATATTCTTGACAAAAGTCAAAAGATTATCATGTGAAAATCGCCTTGTAACATCTTACATGATTTGTGTGAGACAGTCATTTGATGTAGACTCGGAATGTTTCGTATTGATCATTCGATCACTTGAAAATTGCTTCGAAGCTAATAGTTTGTGTGAGACAGCTATTGTCTTCTTCTAAGAATGTTTCAATGATTGAAATGAGAGTTTAGAACACATAACCATGATTGGATATAGCACAATATGCGTACTTGTATGCTAATTGTTGCAAGATATTCCAAGTCCGAGAACCATAGTATGCATACCCGTATGCGTACTGGTTGGTTTATGAAAGTCCGGGAACTCAGTATGCATACCGGTATGCGTACTGGCATGAGTTTCAAGTTCCGAGATTTATCTGAGTTTGGATGGTATGTGTACCCATTCGCATACTGGCGAACCCAAACTTGGTCCGGCCACTTAGGTATGCATACCCGTTCGCATACTTGAGTAGGTTATGTTCTAAAATTGGTTTGTTCATGAACTAATACATTTATATAATAAGGAATGCAATCTTTTGCAAACCATGGCTATAATGTTCATGAATTGATTCGAGTGACTCAAAATCGATTTTGCTTCAATTGTGTCTTGTATACTTCTATGAGAATATAAACAATTGAACAACCGTAGAACTAGTTTCATTTGAGTCATTTGAACTAGTTATGGTTAAGATGAATAAGGTTGATATGAAAGTGTTCATATGGCTAACTTCGGTTAACTATTGTTGAGCCAACAAGGTGTACACGTTTAGGTACGGTTACTCATATCTAAATGAAGTCACTTTTCATTTATGTGTAACAAGCTAAGTTCGATCTAACGGTTGAAAGATATTAGCTTGAGTCTAATCAGGTTTTCATCTAACGGTGAATATTGAATGCTTTGTTACCAAGGTAACATTGATTGCAAACCCTGATTTGAAGACTATATAAGGGAGAACTCTAGCAACTGGGAAACTAATCCCCACACCTCTTGTGTGATACTAGTTGCGACTAGATTTTATTCTCCTTTAACCTTAGGTTTTCTCCAAAACCCTGTAGGTTAACGACTTAAAGACTCCATTGGGATTGTGAAGCCAGACCCAACTATTTCTCTGTACTTGCGTGTTCTGATCTTGCTGTTTTCTATCGTGATTGAATGCTATCTTCTCTAAGATTTGCTCGAGATTTAATCTCCGATAGGCAAGATAAAAAGTAGTCACAAACATCTTCGTCTCATCGTTTGTGATTCCATAATATCTTGTTTCGCTACCATACGATTAAGATTATTGTGAGGTGATTGATATTACTTGGATGTTCTTCGGGAATATAAGTCCGGTGTATCAATTGGTTCCTGTTCACCTTGATTTATCAAAAGACGCAACAAAACTCTTAGGTATTTCTGTGGGAGACAGATTTATCTATTTAATATACTTTTTTGTGTGAGACAGATTGATTTATCAAGTCTTCGACTTTGGGTCGCAGGAACTCTTAGTTGTGGGTTAGATCAGCTAAGGGAATCAAATGCGCAGAGTCCTGCTGGGATTCAGAGGTGTAAGGAACGCGACTGTACCTTGATCAGTGTGAGATTTCTAGGGCTCAACTACATTCCAATCCGAAGTTAACTTGAAGTAGGCTAGTGTCTGTAGCGGCTTAATACAATATGGTGTTCAAATCTGGACTAGGTCCCGTGGTTTTTCTGCATTTGCAGTTTCCTCGTTAACAAAATTTCTGGTGTCTGTGTTATTTCTTTTCCGCATTATATTTTCTATATAATTGAAATATCACAGGTTATGCGTAAGTTCAATCAGTTTGTGAATCCGACCTTTGGGTTGTTGATTAAATTGATTGACACTTGGATATTGGTTTTTGATACCGTCCAAGTTATTTCTTATATTCAATCGGGCTCGCAAATTCCTATTTGTTTGATTGCAGATTGAATTGAGAAATTGAGATATAACTCTTAGATATACTTTTATAAGATTGAGTCTGACTGTCTAGTTGATTCTCTTGAAAGTATATTGGAGTTAGTCCATACAGATTGCTAAGCGAAATATTGGGTGTGGTTGTTAGACCCCCGCTTTTTCAGATCCCACAAGTAAGGACTACCAAGTACAACCTGACAAACATCTAATGGAACCACATCACATGTAACCTCATCAATGTATGATTCATCAAAAGAAAAATTGAATGTACATTGCTTTGCAACCTGTAGCCTACCCTCCTTTTGAAGCCACCCTAAATGATAGGGTTTCGGATGTTTGAAAGTCTTCCAACCCAATTTTGGTACCAAAGAATGTGAAAGTAAATTCTTCTGACTTCCCGGGTCAATAACACCATCTATAAGTGTTGTCTTAACCTTCATCTTAACTGTGAAGAGTCGTTCCCTAAGGCCATCTTTTAAAGGTTTTTATTTTGCTCAATCCATAAGAGAGAGCTTTGAGTTGGGTTTCGTTAGTCCTTGGACTTCTATTGGAGTTTGTGCGTCTAGTGCTGCCTTCTTGGCTTCTTTATTCTGCAACATTTTTGGTTTTAGATTAGGATACTTTATCTAACACTCGTTGATAACATGTTATGTTTGTTTGCAATGAGTGCAAACTAAACCAACTTTGTTGCTAGACTTCTCTTCCTCTTTGCTCCTTTCATCTCCTTTAACAACGAAACCTTTAGACTTCCCCTTCGTGTTTCCCTCAACATCAGATTTCTTAAACCTTCCTTCGATGGCATTAGCTTTTATGCTTGCTTTGGAGATAGTATCCACTGAAAACATTTTCAACTCCTTCCGTATACTCATGAAACCCAAAATATACTTCATATAGGGGTTTTGTTAACTTGTGCACGGGTGCACAAGTTAACAAGGGTAAAATTGGGTTTTTTTGTTTTTATTCTCATAACTTCTCATTGATTTATGGAATATGTAGGTAAAATACATTTAACTTTGGAAATAAAAATCAATTTCCATAAATACCCATAGGGTTATATTTTATTTCCTTTAAATCTTTTTCCTACCCTCGTTATTTCCGTCTCTTCCCCTTACTTCGTATTTTATGTTCTCACTCTCAGATAAATGGAAAACAAAAGTTAAACATTAGGGTTGGTAATCAATTGGGTTTTGTTCATCATAGTTTAATAAGATTTCTGAAAATAAAAAGTCGGATTATGTTTCGCCAATCCGATCTTGTAACTGATTTTTTTCCCCTTTTTTTTTGGTTGTAAATATTGAGAGTAACGACTCAATGGTGCTGCTGCCATTGATTCTCAAAGCTCGAGTAATAACAGGGGAAGAACGTGATTGTGATTGGCGGCATCGATGATGGGTTGCTTCCATTATTGATGGAGGTTGATCAAGCTCGTGATGGAGGAGTCTGTCGATTTGTGAAGGAGATGGTCACAATAATTCATGTTTTTGTTCCAGAATGGTAGTGGTGATCAAGATTAAAATAATCAGGTGACCCATCATGATCATCCGATATTATGTGAATCATGAAATTTTTTCAAAGCAATATGAATTTTTGCTGATGCTAGTGGAATGAAGAAACTGGAGATGGTGATTTCAAGATAAGAATACGAAGAGATCAATCAGTCACGGTGAAATCATGAAATGAATCACTATTGCGCCAATCATTTCTGAACCTGTAAATCTATATGTTCCCCTTGCCTAAAGCTTTTAAGTTGACTTTTCTTTGTTTATCTCTCTATAAACTCTTTTATTTTCTTTCGCTGCCCAATTTTCTCCCGAACAGATGAAGTAGGGAATAAAATCATAACAAAAAATTAATGAAATAATAGGTTGTACAATAGATCATCGTTTACATATCAGTTATGTTATTTTTTATCTTCCTAATCAAAGTCGATTAATCAGTTCAGTGGGAATTTCATGTAGGTTGAACTGAACTATAATCATATAATCTAATAAGAACATCAAAATGGGATTGAATTAAAATGATTCGAATACTATTTTTCTCAAAAATTATGCATAAAGTGCATTTTTAAATATTCGACAGAAAACCAGAATATTAATTGAAGAGTAGTAATGGATAAACTTATTTTGCGAATGTCGAAGGCTTTTCATTAGAAAATTTCTGAATTCAAGGTAAAAAGTAATTAAATAATTGGGCTTAACTTGTCCCCGGGTGCATAAGTTATCAAGACCCTTCATATAGATAGCATAATCTTCAAAGTCTAAATCCAAAACAATAGCTCGATTTTGAAATTCCGATGTATATTCTTGCACGGTTTGGTTGTCTGATTGTTTCAAGTCGTACCATTTGAACCATCTCTCGTCAAGTTAGCCAACTGGATAAAATTGTTTCCTCACAACTTCCTTGAATCCCTTCCATGACAATGCTCCCTTACTATGGTATTGTCATTGATAAGCTTTCTATCATATTAGAGCATGCTTTGAAAGCTTCAATGCCGCAAAAGCCATCTTCTCCTTTGAACCATATATTCAAAGAAAGAAAAGTATGTCTCTAGATGCTCTATCCAATCATTTAATTTCTCTACGTCGACACTTCCATCAAAAAGTGGAATATCAACATGGAAATCAATTTTAAGATTCTTACCATGATTCATAAACTTACCACAAGGTTTTGTTGCTTTTGTGCCTTTAGGAAGCTCATCTTCTTCTTCCTCTTCACTTTCTGCTTCTTCGTCCTTATCCTCTTCTTCCGAACCCAAAGATGGAGATTTTGTATTTTTTGTAAGTTTCAGATTTGGTGTATTGGAACGAATACAAGCAACCAACTCATCCAGGGTAGTTTGAATCGTCTTCATCTCTTTTTCTAACATAACCACCTTCTCGTCGGTAGTTTTTGGTTCATCAGTCTTAGAGTCATCGTCTATCTTTGTCATCCTTGGTTTCTTGTTCTTTTAACGTATTCTTGCTTTTTGAGTAACTCACCAAGCTGTTTGTAGAGAGATCTAGTGAAGACCATAAACCACTGGAATCTTCCCTAAAAGAAACGAACCTTGCTCTTGATACCAACTTGATACGTATTGATCTCTGTACCTTGATGACTATTATTATAGAGGCGGAATTCAGAATAATAATAGACGAAAACTAGAAAATTGAACACACTAGAAACCCGATTCGAAGACAAATATCTTCTCTAGATTATGAACAAGAAAACTATAACAATTCTCTCTTTGTTACGCTCACAATCTCTCTAGGTAAATAACCTTAAGTTGTTTGCTAAGCTTTCTTTTACAATAATAATTGTCTCACAAACTTATCTCTAGGTGATTTGTTTCAGAAACCTCCTTTCATCGATATGTTTAGTTATGAGCTAAACATCCCTATTTATAGGCTTGGTTTGGTTTCCCAAACCTCTTAGGAATCTATTTCCATTTCTAGAAATAATTCCTTTTCTAGGTATATTTACTTATCTATGAATATTACCTTGTCTAGGAAATATTCCTTTTCTAGGTATACTTCCTTATCTAAGTTACTGCCTAAAATCAATATTCCTTCCTTAAATTACAATTCTATCCTCAATCCGTCTTGAGGATCACTAGTTCCCAAAAGAGGAAAGATACACATGTATCACCGGCGTATCTATAGTTCGGCAGCGACTTTTTGGTACGCATACTCGGTATCCATACCATAAAAAGTATGTTGACTCATAAACCAGGAAGGTACGCATACCTAGTATGCAAACCGGAAAAGATTTGTTGGTTTCTAAACCAGAAAAGTACGCATACTCAGTATGCAAACCGGAAAATATCTGTGGATTCCTGGACCCGTTTTTGTATTAAGTGTATACAAACCCGGTATACTTACCATGACAAAAATAGTCATGAACAGGAATACAGTACACGCATTTTCGACAGGGTAAGTACGTGTACTGTATTGCTATTCGTGACTATTTTTGTCATGGTACGTGTACCGGGTTTGTATACCCTTAAGACAAAAATGGGTTCAGGAATCCACATATATTTTTTGGTTTGCATACTAAGTATGCGTACCTTTCTGGTTTTGAATCCAACAGATCTTTTCCGGTTTGCATACTAGGTATGCATACCTTCCTGGTTCACGAGTCAACAGACTTTTTATGGTATGGATACCAGGTATGCGTACCAAAAAGTCACTGCCGAACTATAGCTACAACGGTACGTGTACTGGGTACATGTACTGCGGCTCTAGGATTATAACATGTAATACCCCGATATTCGACAGTGGTTGGCCGAATGGAATATGAGTAATTGTTTGTCTTTTCCTAACACCGAGGCCTTTTCAGCACATTTGACTCCATATTTTGCATAAAATTCTGCAGTTAAGCGTGCTTGGGCGGGAGCAATCCATGGATGGGTGACCTCCCGAGAAGTTATTGCCGAATTACCGTAGACATGCTCGTTAAAAACCCCACACCGCTGGATGACTGCACTGACTAAGTAGAGACAGTATCGGTGGTGGGTCGGGTCATTACATAACAGTTGTCCCAGTGTGTGAACTGGTATGCATACTGTCCTGTATCCAGATTTACAATAGTTTTATATCTCTCTAATAATCAATTTGAAACCTTTCCTAATAACATCAATGACACATATCACTGTTTTTAGGCTATTTTCAAATGATTAAATCTTGAATCATAATTTAGGTCATAAACAATAAATTGTTCTTAACCAAATTCATCATGTATGAACAAATGTTCTTAAGTTTAGTCAGCATATTTCGAGAACGATTAACAAGATAACCTTGACTCGAAATTTCTATTATGCATGTAATGTCTAATTTAGTCATGCGACATTGTGTCATAGATAGAAAGGTGAAACTTGAGTAATAGGTGGTTCATTCTTCACTTACCTTTTGTTGAAGAAGTTCTCCAAAAGCTTCGGTTGATCTTTGCCTTCAAACAGTAGAACGCATTGATGTCTGGTACTCAACTACACACTTCTATCCTAATCCGATCGAGACTTGACTAAATGTAGACTAGAAATCAAGATATAGTTTTGATCAACTAAATTTGACAACAAGCTTGAGATAGCAAAACTTGAGAGTTCGACCGAGCAATGCTCTAACAACTCAAATATTTACCATAACCCTGAAAGAATTGTTTGTTGTGGGAAGACCAAAATAACCTTTTAGCTGTGGATATTTCTTGCACAGATTCCGATTATAAATATTTCGTACTCAGATTTCAGTGGTGGATATTTTCTATACATATGCTAGTTGTGGATATTTTCTACAAAACTTCATATTAATGCGTTGGTTCATCTTTCAAAACGGTTTTCTTAATTCATTTTCTTGATTTGACTGATTGTGCATATTTTTCTGCACATGTTTGCTTGGGTATATATGCTGGAATCAAAAGAGAGGTTTTTAGCTCATACAATGATGTACATACCGTAGTATAAACAATTATGGAAGGTTATTATTTAACACTATGGATAATAACCGCCCACTAGAAAAACACTGTGGATAATAACCGCATATTAAAAAAATTGTGGATAATATATGCACACTTAAAAAATACCGTGGATAATAGGTGCACTCTAAAAATTCTATGGATAATATCTGCACACTAGAAAATAAGAAGAAAAATTATAAAATCATTTATGGAATAAAAAATTCTATAAAAACGAATATTTGATATTTGTATTTGCTCGTTGTGTAGGTGTTTCAAAAAGCTTTCAAAATTTATTTATTTTTTGATTCAAAATAAGAATTTTTATTAAGAGTTATAAGTCGAAGCGTTTACATAGTGCTTGTCCTTCTTAATCCAAGTTTCAATATCAGGAGGGAAAGTGTCATAATACTGAAAACTAGAAAGACTGATCCTAGCTTTTTTAGCTACACCATCTGTAGCTTGATTCTGATCTCTACTTGCTGAATTACATAATCATAAAGGTTTATTTTGAAGAAAAAAAATGAATATCTAAAATAAACCCCTGAGTTGTCCAATGAACACAAGGTTTAGTTTCCTTGACTGACTTTATTAGAAGCTCATTGTCAGATTCAAAAATCACTTTCTCTAACTCCATAGCACTAGCCCACTCCACTGCAGCTTTTAGTGCCATACATTCCAGCAGCTACACTTCTTGTCCTTGATTCAACCTTCCATCGAAGAAAAGCCATTTTTCTCCAAAGCATGTACCTGCATCATCCCTAAGAATTAGTCACATTCATGCATTTGTTGTTTCTTTTTTAAAAGAAGCATCCACATTTATTTTCATAAAGCCAATGTCAGGAGGATCTCATATTTTAACATTACTAGCTATATGAGTAGTCTGCAAACTACCTGATGCATCAGAAACTGAACAACGTTGATAATTTAGAAGCTTAATATGTTCAACAATGGTTACTCTGTTTGGTTTCATATTCTGAAAAATAGTTGAATATCTATCTTTCCAAATCATCCAGATAGTGATCATGAGGGTATAAAGATAATGTTCCTGCTGGCTAGGAGTAATTCTAGTAAAGATACTACCTACAGAAAACCAACTTATAATCCAATGAAGCACATCATAATGATTAACAATAACTGGAGTGACATTTACACTAATACCCAACCAAATTGACCTAGCATAAGGACAATCGATGAATAATTGCTCAACAGTTTCATATGGAGAATCGCACAGACTACAATGAATGCCAATATCTATTTTATATCTAGATATCTTGTCTCTGGTAGGTACTATATTTCTGAGACATTTCCAGATGAATGACTTAAGTCTATATGGAAGTTTAGTTTTCCAAAGGAATTTCCAGACAGAAGTACTAATTAGAGGATTATTAGGTTGATAAGTGCTCTGATTATTAACTAAAGTTTTATAGGTACTCTTAACAGAGAAACATCCCTTGTTTTCAAGATTCCAAACCAGAGTATCCTCATCACTACTAGGAACACGCATTGCCAAAATCGTCCTAACTGTTTCATTAGGGAATAAGGTTCTAATTAAATCAGCATCCCAGATTCTAGTTTCCTGCAGAAAAATTTCATAGATAAAAGTGTAAGCAGAAGAAAAAGTAGCAGTAATATTTGGCCCAGGAGGATGTTCTAAGGCCACTATCCAATTATCAATCCAAATTTTAACCTTTGTGCCACATCCAATAAGACCAACATGTATTATTTTTAACCAGAGTTAACCATTGTAAATACCCCTCTAGATCCAAGAGTAGTTCTCATTGAGCTTATCATGATGCAAAAACTAGTTGCCTTTGTGGTATTTTTCTTTTAACACTTTAGAACTTAGATCATTAGGATTTTTATAAATTTTTCATCCAATTTTAGCAATTAAAGATTGATTAAAAACTTTTAAGTTTCTAAAAGAAAGACCACCTAGCTCTTTAGAGACACAAAGACTAATCTAGGATATGAAGCAAATATCTCTGTTACCTTTATGACCCCACCAAAAATTCCTTTGTAGAGAATCAAGTTTGGAATAATATTGTTAGAGAATCAAGTTTGATGAGTTGGAAGATCGTTCAAAATAGACTAAACCATAGTGGTTCTTCCAGAATGGTTTAAGGAAATGCTACACCAATTGTTCAACCTAGCTTCAAAGACTAAACAATAGGATTAAAAGATTTTTGTTTATTCTGTCCTAAAAGAAGGGGAACACCTAGATAGGTATCAGACTCAATCACAATACTCATGTTAAGAGATTTGGATAAGTCTTCACAAGCACTACACCATTTTTAGTGTATTTTAACAAGAGAATGGATAATGTCATCAGTAGCACTAACAATTTCACAGGAAATACCATCTCTGCACATTAGCACCAAACCACAAGATAAACCAACTTTACTAGTGTAATCATAGTTATGATAATTCAAAGACTGAGCAACAAAGACCATTCTAATAATATCAACTTTAGTTTCAGATAAGAAGATGAAATCTGGATTTTGAACTTTAGCTAAATTATGCATTTGCTGGACCCTGAACATTCCAAGCAAGAAACTTCATGTTGCAGTTTTAAAAATTCCTAATAGTTATATGCAGCAGGGGAGTATATGATGTCAAAGAACTAAACCAGTAAAGACTAAACCAAAACAAAAAAGGATTAACCAATTTTATAAAATTTTAAATTACTAGAGTCGAAAATTACCTGAATCTCCTAAGTTTTATTTGCATAATGCTTAATATTTTCTGAAACTTTGATATTATCTTTAGCAGTCATTTAAATTGGTGTAGATTCATTAGATTGATCAAAAATTGATTGGTGATAATAGAATCATATTTGTTAAAAGCAACATTAGGAATTGAGGATCTTTGTCTTTTTCTAATCTAGCTTCAGGTTCTAGTTCTATTTGAGGAACTGGCACAAGGTTCTAGTTCTAGTCCAGGTAAATATGACATGATTCTGAAAATATTTTTACGCTATTTTCCTTTCCATAATTATCATACCAATAAGGCTAATCTCCATTTCATCAGCTTCTTCTTCAATTTCCTCTGCATAAACCTGCTCATGATTCAATCTTGATTCTAAACCTTATTCCAGATTTGTGGTGTTCAACTTAGAAGTAATATGAGTAACTTCATTGATCTCAGTAACTTTGGTAGCAGAAGCCTGAGTTTCCATTATTCCAAAAGGTGACGAAATAAAAAATAGATGATGCTTCAAGAAATGACTGCTAAAAGGTTGTGCAAGAAACCATGTATATGAATAGGATTTTTATAGTCATCAAGATTAGGGTTTCAAGGATAACTAGGATCTATAGATCATAATTAAGATAAAAGATAACCGAGGATAAATCACTGAGAATTTCTGAGTCTGTTAAGGAAGGAAACTTTTTTGAAAATGTCGACACTTTTTGAATTTGAAAAAAGGCACTTTGTTGTGAAACTAGCAAAGTAGAGAAGGAGATAAAACTAAAGAACACAAAATAGAGAGAAGGAGGAGAGAAATTCGTATTCATATCTGCATGTTTACATAGATTTAAGTCTCTATTTATATAGATAGAAGACTTGGTTCACAAGTATATGGAAACCCTAATACTAGACACAAAGGGCAACTTAGTAAATATATTTATAATGACCACTGTGGCTAAGTCATTACAAATATACCAGGAAAACTCAAAAGAGAAAAACCTGAAATTGCATTAGCATAAAAAGACTCTGATAGTGTTGGACACGCATATGTTGCCTCGTTAAAACCTTGACAAGAAAACCACCTGGGATAAAACCTGAACGAAGGAAAAAGAGTACAACGCGATAAGTCCAGTAAATGCACCTTTAATGATGGCGCTCCCCCTGATAAATACTTTAGTCTAATCTTGGCTTGCAAATCCTTAAGTCGGGACTTCCCAATTTCGATGAACGAATTTATGCTGGAGACAGCAATGCTTTCGGAAATATGTCGGATAGTTGATGAAGTCTTCTTTTTGTGTCGCACAAGTAGTATTGTCTTCGATTAATAATTTTGCAGAGTCTACTCTATTCTTTAACACATTGAGAACTTGTGTCATGGATTTACTAGCTTCCCGAGATGATTTGCAGAAGTTATTGTGGTAGTTTCTTCAACATAGAGACATGTAGATAAATTACATAAGTGAACAAAACTGTATTTGTGGTTATACCTTATGTGGATCGGAATGACATCCAAATGACTAAGGGCTTGTTATGTTGATTTGGTCTAACAAAATGACCTAATTAATGGTGGGAATCCACCGAATAACCAAAATGGATACAACTCCCCATGGATGACCACCATGTTGAATTAAATTGCCTCACAGAAACCTTTCCAATAAAACCCAATGGGAAAAAATTTGGACGAAGGAAAAAGAGCACAAATATCAACGTTTTGAAAAACAAAGGTTAAACGTCAACGAGATGTTTCCTCGTTAAAACCTTATCAGGAAAACCACATGGGACAAAACCTGAATGAAGGAAAAAGAGTACAACTGTTGACAAAAATATGGATGCTAACCCAACAATATGAGTTTTACAGTAGACAAGCATCAAACAAATAACTCTAGTCTACTTCAAAGGAGAGTTTAAGCTAGCATAATTCTAACTGCAGATTTAAGAAAGCGAAAAATAAAATAAAATAGAATTTATGATGCTAAAGCGTGAATTTTTGTGTTTTTAATGACTCTTCAAGAGACATATATATAAAGCTGATATCATCAACTAATTAATCCAGATTCTTTGTTTCGCACCGAATTTCTAAAAACACATATATAAAGGATTGTTAAACCTGACATAATCGAGTCAGGTGGCTGTTTGAATATAATTTGAATCCTACAAGGATTACAAATTCAAAAATGTTCCCTATCACATTTCTTGTGTAAATGCAATATGAGTCCTTCAAGGACTATCACGCTAAAAGCATTATACATAGGAAACAAAAATTATTGAATCAATCCTAGGGTTTGAGGAAAATTAAAACCCTTAAATCATCCTAAAAAGGAACATATTTCTCGTATAACTCATGAAGACTACACTAATCTGTAAGTAATGGATTTGACAATTTTAAGGTGTAAGTCTTGGATCCAAAATTGCGTTAATTGAGAAATTAATCCAACTTAATTTGGATTGTATGCCAACCAATCACATATGTCGATATTTCTATGTAGAGGGGTTAACAACCACGGTCTCTATGAATATTCGACAATCATATTTTCTTATCACGATTCCACACAGTTCTCATGTATATGCATATCTTGAAATTAACAGAAATACTGGTACTAGCCCTCACGGGCATTGTAATATCCTCATCTTCAAGTGAGAAGACATCATATTTGAGAATGTGAATTTGGTACACTCTATTGGAGCACTACCTGTAGCCTCTTATAGAATGTTACTTATCAGCTAGATGTGACTGGATTTCCTCTTCAAGAGGAAAACTCTTAGTAAAAGAAAAATGGAATATTCGCGCCGATTTTAGATGGCAACCTTTTTCGGTTCATGATGGGAGAGAAATATAACTTTCTAAGTTAATGGACACCAACTTGTAATGGTGTATAATCTCCCCCTGATTATGGTGGAAATATAATCATCACATATACGAAAACAAGTTTCGTAAAGTATTATCCAAATTATTCGAGGACATATACTCATAATAATTTATGGGTTTTAATGTACCACTGATACTGACTTTTCAAGAGTCTTATATATATTTGTCATCAACCATGGATTACTTTTGTAAAACCAAAATTTAAATTGGTTAAATCCAAAGACATTTACAAATACAATTAATCTCCAATAACTTGCTTCTTATGGGACCGGGAAATTTTTTTTGTTTAACTTGGAATGAAAATATGGACACTTTTTTTATCAAAAGAAAATTAAATTAGGATCAATTTAGCCACCACAAGGACTAATGACATTGGCTAACAAGCCGGGTGCGCACCCATTGATCTTGAGTGTCCAATTATATTCTAATTCCAATTGTAACAGTCCAAAAATTTGGAGAAAATTACCACGAGAAAAATTAAAATTGCAAAAATATCCAACAAGAATGCAATTCCTCGTTTTATTGGTATCTGTTTGATGAAGATTTCTCTGGAGGAATAGAAATCAGAAACCAAAAATTGGCTAAAAATACTTAGAATGCCAATTTACATCTCATTATAGAGAATTTTTGAAGAAAATTAATACCGAACGATATAACAAAATCGTATCAATGACTGGAAAAAAAATGTTGTTTGCTATGGAAAATTCATAGCGTGGTAAAAGAATGGTTTCTGTAAAGAATAAAAACCAATTACGAATCACATGATCATTGTCCAATGGACAAAGATACCAATATTAACTGGCCGGAGGTTTTTCAACCATGCACGTGATTGGTTACCGTAAAGGTATTTAGATTGCTATAACACCAAATTTTGGTGATTACAGTTTCATTAAAGGAATAGAAGCTGTAAATTTTCTTGTGATCGATTTTTTTTTATACATAGACAAATCTGGAAAAAAAAACAATTTGGAGAAGAAAGAAATATTATACTCAAATTACCAAAAGCGGCAATCATATTTGAAATAACACCAATAGCTGGTGATTACAATTTTATTAAAGGGATAAAAATCGTAAACCATCTAATTCGACAATATTTACTTTTTTCATTCTCTATGAAAAGGATAAGAGAAGAAAGGAAATCTAATTTATTTAATAGAAATTGATCACCCTCATTCCATAAAATATATACCAAGTCTATTTAGGATTCACCAATGGTTATCAATTCCCCCAAAGAGTAAAAATGGTTATAATAATAACCTTGGAGTTGAAGATAACTAAAAAAAAATCCATTCACCGTGAACAAATATAAAAATAATAAAAGTATAAGAACTTAACGAAGTCACGTATGTTACCTGACTGTTTATAGCACTCATATACGGTCATCCATTAATTAATGACCTTCTGAATAAGGGGATTATCGATCCATCGTACTAATCCAGTTATGATCCGCCAAAGTTGAGTTCATGTAAAAACAAAGTACAACATCAGTATTTGGTCACAAATATTAAATCGATAAAAGTGGAATCACAAAAGAAAACTATGGACGCATGTCGATCATATAAAAAAAATGACTATATTGCGTTGTAGCTAACCTTCTGTGTTTACGAAACTCCAAAAAAATAATTCATATCACTTAGTTAAGTAGAGCTACATTGCTGATAACGTGTTGTGAAACTAGCAAAATAGAGAAGGAGATAAAACTAAAGAACACAAAATAGAGAAAAGGAGGAGAGAAATTCGTATTCATATTTGCGTGTCTACATAGATTGAAGTCTCTATTTATATAGATAGAAGACTTGGTTCCCAAGTATATGGAAACTCTAATACTAGACACAAAGGGCATCATAGTAAATATACTTGATTTATAACACACTTTTCCTATAAATGATAATTGAAATTTGAATTTTCCGGAAAACACGTAGATCTAATCTATTGGATAAGTGAGCTGAGTTGAGATTTCGATCAACCGATTCAACATACCACCAATCTTGATCAATCATACTTTCCTGCAAACGTTGTGAATCCTTAGCTTCAACGAGTAAAACACCAATGAAAGCAAACGCTATGATTATTGTAGGGATATAGGAAAACGCTATTTGAAGATTAAATATTACTGCACAATAAAACATGGGAGAAAGAAATAAAAAAACTAGTTAGCCATAAAAACTAGTAAAACAACGTAAATTGTGATAATATAGTGAAAATTCAAAAGGAGATTTAAAAAAAGATGGACAATAAAATCATTAGGCTGATTAAGGATTAAAAATCAACAAAAAACATAAGAAATTTATGAAAGATTGATGAAAATTCAAAACTGGGTCGACTCAGTATAGTCGCCAGATTCGCAGGGCTCCAGCCTTTGCAAGAGAGTTGTCTTAAAGTTTTTCTACATATATAAATTTTTTCAAATTCCTATTTATGATTCGTGAGACATGTTATATTTAAGTTGGTTTGATAATTATACTCCTTAGATATTAGTGTTTATATCCAAGTTTATTACTAATTTTTACAATAAAAGTATTTGTGTCATTAAGTTTTTTTATTTAATGACATCATCAAACATCTTTATTCATATGACCCTCCTTTTTTTTAGGTGTCATTGCAATAAAGTAATTGGATTTTAAATCCAACACTTACAGCATGTTCGTTTCAAGTAATTGGATTCCATGGAATCCAATTCTTAGGGAATGCACCCAATTCCTTGAACCGAACGATGCAAATGAACTTTTTGTAATCAAGAATTTTGATTCCTAGGAATCCAATTCCCTCCAAAATAGTAGAATTCCATTGCATTGGTCCAATAGTGCAATGGAATTGGATTTTTTTTTTGAATCACATATATTTTATTAATATTGAAAAATTGATACAATTCAAATACAAGAGCTAAATAAAAGGCACCTTACATGAACGTCTAAATAACAAGACTAAACATGACTCAAGAATTGAAATATCTTCAGCTCAACAAAATCTGAAATAATCAACATCTGGCATTTCAATCCTTGGTAGTCAATGAGGTCTGCCAATATGAAGTTGTCTTTCACCTGCTACAAGTAATGCACCTTTCTTAGCTGTGCAATCGGCAGAGAAATTGACTTCTCTGTAGCAGTGTTTGTATCTGATTTCAGAGAATTTTCTCATAGCAATCTTCCATATTCCTTTAAGAAACCAAGGCACTTTCCCTTGAGCAAATTCTGCAAGCACAGTTTGTGAATCTGAAACTATAATGATTTTAAACATACTCCATTGAATTGCCAGCTCCAAGGAACACATAACCCCATAAGTTTATGCTAAATAATTTGAAGCAACACCAATACCACCAGTCAGAGTTCCAATTACCCGACATTGTGAGTCTCTAACAACAACTCCAAATCCTGCAGAACCAGGATTTTCAAGAGAAGAGCCATCACAACACATCATTATGAAACCCTGCTCAGGTGGAAGCCAATTGCATTTCTTAATACACTGAAACCTGGACATTCTAATACCCAACTGAAATCTAGCAATTATTTCTTGGTCATAGTTTTGACACCATTTGGTTCATGTGATTCTCAACCCTCCTTCATGTACTAATTTTAATATTCTGCATTTAAATCTCTGCATAATTGGCTTAATATCTTCAAAAAATCTTTTATTCTTCTGAAACCATAATTCCTTTAAAATGACACAAGCTGCAGTAATCCATACCTGTTTAACCAGAGGACTCTTGTTTGAAGCACTCTTCCATACATCAACAAAAGATTTGGGAAGATTAAACTTAAATATGCTACATATCCATCTCCAAACTTCTACACTGACACTACATTCCCATAACAAGTGATTCATACTATCTTGTTCTGTCTCACAGATACAACATCTAGAGACTATCTCATAGCCATTTATAATCATGATAGTGTGATCTATATATATCCCATGAATAAGCTTCCATACATTGCTTTCTACTGAAGGATGAAGAAAGGGTTTCCATATATACCTGGACCAGCTTACTGACAATTCTTTGTGCCTCAGTTTATTCACAACTTCAGGAATTGAGAATTCTCCTTTTAAGTTGCTTGTCCATATTAAAATATCTTCACCTCCAAGGACCTCTGGCATTTTGAGATTTTGTATCAGCTGTTGAAGATCATCATTTAAAGACCATTTTCCATCTATCAAAATATCAGAAACTTTCAAGTTAATATTTTCAGATATGTAGGGAATATTTCCAAATCTGTCAATGAGACTGCAATCTTCAATCCACAAGTCAAACCAGATAGATATTTTTGCACCATCACCAACATTCCATTTGATATCACCTTTAAGTGTCTCCCAAGCCCATTTTAAACCTGGCCACACACTAGATTTTTGCCATTTTGTACTCCATTGGCCATTCTTGTCCTTGTATTTTTCTTGAAAAAACAGAGCCCAATCATCTATTGAATTATTAATCTTCCACATCATTTTCATAAGAAAGGCTTCGTTAATAACCTCTAGTCTTGAGATACCTAAACCTCCTTCACTCAATGGTGTACAAACTATTTTCCATGATTTTTTTTTGTACTGTCTTATATCACCATCACCTGACCAGAGAAAGTTTCTCCTGATTCTTTCACAAGTTTTAATGACAGATGCTGGCCACTTGTAAACTGGGATGCTACATAAAACATATTTAATTAGTACCAATCTTTCTTGAAAAGATAATAACTTATGTTTCCAAGTAGCAAGCTTCTTTTGCATTATCTCAACCATAGGCCAAACTGTGGATACTTTCACTCTGCCAACAATGAGAATCACTCCAAGATATTTATCAGGAAAACAACTCCTTTCCATTTGAATCATATCTTTAATTTGATTTTTCCTCAATTCAGAAGCACCATCAATGAATATTTTACTTTTGTGTTTATTGATAGTTTGCCCTTAACATTTCTGATAATATTCAAGTAGCTTCATGAGATTAAAATGCTCTTTTTAGCACCATTGCAGAAAATAAATACATCATCAGCAAAGAATAAATGAGTTGGATGTATACCTTTCCTTTCAACCATCGGATAGATTAGGCCTTCATTTACCATTTGAGTTATTCTTCTACTAAAAGCTTCTTCCATTAGCACAAAAAGAATGGGAGACAGGGGATCACCCTGTCTTAATCCTCTTCCAACTGAAAAGAAGCCACAAGGACCACCGTTTACCATAACTGAAATTTTTGCAGATTTAAATAAGATATGAAGCCATTCACACCAATTCTTGGAGAAACCAAATTTCTGCAAAACTTGAAATAAAAACTCCCAACTGACAGAATCATAGGATTGAGATATGTCTAACTTAAGAGCTACATTTCCACATATTCTTTTCTTTGAAATTTCATTTACCAATTCAGAAGCAAGTAAGATCTGATCTTGAATACATCTACCCTTCACATAAGCTACTTGTTAAGGAGAAACCAATTTGTGCATAAGTTGACCAATTCTTGTAGACAAAATCTTAGTAAATTTTTTGAACACGACATTGCTCAGACCAATTGGCCTGAACTGATTAGGATTCCTAGCACCAGCAGATTTTGGAAGAAGAACTAAGAAGTTGGAGTTAAGTCCTTTAGGAATGAATTTCCTTTTCCAGCAAAATTGAATGGCTTCAACTACATCTTGATTAATAATATTCCAACATGCCCTGTAAAAACAACCTGAAAAACCATCTGGACCTGGAGCACTGTCCTGATCCATAACAAAGATTGTTGCTTTAATTTCATCTACACTTGGAATGGCTTCAATTATTTCCTGGTCTTCTTTTGTAATCACCTCTGGAATATCATTTAAAATATGATCAACCTTCTCAACTTCCTGATACTTAAACTTCTGTTCAAAAAGATTTACTAATTCATCTGCTATCTTCTTTTGATCAGAGATAATATCTCCATTAGCATCTTCCAACTCACTAATCATATTTCTTACTTGTCTAATTTTGAGATTAGCATGTCGAAATCCAGTATTTGTTGTACCATCTTTAATCCACTTTGTTCTTGATTTTTGTTTCAGAAAGGTATGTAGCTGTACTTCTTTAGAATTATACAAATTTTGAGATGGGACCAGATCATTAAGTTCTTCTTCATCAAATGGATTACTGTCAGAATTGATCATAATATCTTGTACTTTAGCTTCAACTTTATTAACTTGTGTAGTTATGTTACCAAATATATTCCAATTCCACTCTCTAAGAATTTTTTTTAGCTTCTTTAATTTTTGTTGAAAGATAAAAGCAGGATCACTTTCCACTTTTTCAGACCAACATTTGTGTACAACCTCCATAAAACTTGGATGTGATAACCACATTTTCTGGAATCTCATGGGAGCATTTTGTGGCTTGGGAATATGAGCACATCCACCAAGTAAAGGAGCATGATAAGATGCCACCCTGAGACCTACTTTATATCCCCAACCTTCAAATTTTTGTAACCATAATTGATTGAAAACAGCTCTGTCAAGATTACACAATATCCTTTTGCCACCATGTTGACAATTAGACCATGAATGCATAAGACCAGTTTGAGGAGCTTGAATCAATTCACAAGTATCTAAACAATTATTAAAGTCCATCACTGCACTTCTATTTGGATTCTTACCCCCAATTTTCTCATCAATTGAAGTAATGGCATTGAAATCTCCAATGGCTAACCAAGGCTTATTTAAACAACTTTTAACTTCCATTTCTGACCACAAAAACCTTCTTTGAACTACACTCACATGAGCATGAATACCAGAAATAAGAACACCACCAATATCAACTGTAATCATTTGACTTGACATTGACACTATTGTAGGAGTAAGCAAATTTTTATTCCAAAATAACCAGATATTTCCCTTTTTATTTGAAACTGAATTGTGAATTACCATGCTTTGCATACCAGGTAAATTCAATTTATTACAAAAGGAAGATGAACAAACTACTTTAGGTTCTGCAACCCATACTACTGAAGGATTAAACTGATTTATTAGAGCCCATAATTTATTTTGAGACCTGGCTCTTCTAAGGCCTCTTAAATTCCAAAATAGGACTTTCATGGTTTGGATTGGAAGCCTTTAGTGCCTCATTTTCCTTGATTTTTTCTAAAATTATACTTGCTAGGAATTTGAGTACTAGATGGAACTTGAGTATCAGATACCTGATTAATTGTGAACTCCTTTACTCCAGAGTTGGAAGTACTTGATGTTCAAAGTTTTTTAACCACTCTGGACCAAGAAGTAACAGGAACTCTTTCAGTGGACATAGTACCATCCTTGCCATTTATGAATTTAACTACACTTTTTTCTATAGAATTATCCTCAACCATTTGAAGTATTCTTGTAGGAGTAAGAATGTCCTGAGTTTTTTCCTCCACATCTTTCTCTTCTATAATCATTTCATCATCTTGTAAAGAGTGGAATCTTCCATTTATAATAAGAACTTCATTGTTTAACTGAGGACCAACAATAGCAGGTACTATTGGAGGTGGACAAATATCAAATGGTTCTTGTACTTTAGTCACCTGAGGATCAACAGTTTCACTTCTTCCTTTAGAAGTCTCAGTTGGATGCTCCATATATGGGGTCTTCTTAAATCTACACTCAGATAATGAATGCCCAACAATTTTACAGTTTGAGCAAAATTTTGGAAGATTATGGAGTACAATACCTTGTGAGAAACTACCAAATTTAGTTATAATCCATAATTTATTTGGAATTGGTGTAGCAAGATCTAATTCAACCAATACTTTTGCAGCATATCCACTTGAATACTTGAGAGTAGCTTCATCTACTTTGACAGGATTACCAATTGCATCACAGATTGTAAATAAGGTTTTCTCATCCCAATATTCCAAACTCAAACCTGGAAGAGAAACCCAAACCAAAGCATGAGAAGTTCTTTGATTCTCAGGCCTGAAATTAGGAATCCAATTTTTAGTTCTTAAAACCTGATCCTGAACATCCCGGCTATAATTTTTGATGTAAGTTTTATCTTCATCATTTGATAGCTTAATTATGAAAAAACCTTTTCCTAAAGGAATTAATTGACAATCACCTGATAATTTCCACTGATTTCTTAGAATACCCATTGCATCAACAAACTTAATTCGAAGAAAATCCAATCTACCTATTAATGAAAATTTCTATGAATCATACCTGCTTTCACCTTCCTTATCAATTAAGGTAATCGAAGGAATTTTTTTAGATGGATCTGAAATATTAACCACCCTAGAACCACTTGCAGAAACTTCATGGTCCATTTCACTCGCCATCTTTAGATTCAACACCACCAGAAGGAACTCATTATTACCAGAGTACCGTTAGAAAACACCTGATTAACGTTGATTCACCTGAAAACTTACTAGTGATTAATGAAGAGAGATGAAGATCGAGAATTTTTGGAACTGAGTCAGTCGCCTGATTTGCAGAGCTTGGCTCAGTCCGATTCCCTCAAAGTTGTTTTATTTTCCTCAATGAAATTGGATTCCGGGGTAAAAACAAAGATAATTGAATTACCTCAACCGAACATGAATTTTTAGGATTTTAATTGCATTCCTTGGAATCCATTTCCAAGAATTGGATTACAATTCTTAGGTTTCCAATTCTCCCATCCGAACGGGCTATACCCAATAGTTGCCTCATGCCTGGTAAAAAGATCTAAAATAAGTCTAGATAACTTTTTGCCTAATTCGAATCATTTACTTCTTCTGGGATATCGAGCTCAGCGGCATTTGTGTGCGTAGATAGAATCGATTGATCAAATTTCTCTCGAATGTTATCACATGTCATTTTAAGCATATAGTGACTTTTTCTTTATAAGCTAGCTCGTGGATATTCCACTCCTACTTGCATCGGATAGAGAGGCTGAGAGAGAGTTGCATTAGGAGAATCTATGCATGAAACAAGACAAATGCATGGATTTTTGTTTACTACGCTTTCCCCAAGGCATCAAGCACGCTCACACCCGTCCCTCTGATAGCTCCATAAAGGCCAGTAATAATAATTAATATAAGCAAAATGGCCTTTCCTGAATAGATTTCATAGATACCTATAACATATCGTATTTGACCGACTCGATAAAAAAGAAAAAAAAGCCTTGAATGATTCTCGACTGTTACAGCATGCTTTGTTCATAATTGTGAAATCTTCTCTTTAAGGTTAATCCCTTATCTTTTGTTGAAGCTTGGACATCTGAAATAATTGAATTCCTGTATGCATATCCTTTTTGTTCTTGCCCAATACGACTTTTTTGCTAATTTGAAATATGAGAAAGAGAACAAAGAAATATGGGGTCGGAAAGAATGATGGTGATTAATTTAAGTATATACTCGTCTAGATCAAACGCGGACGTTGAAGCAATTTTTCAGTTGTCCTTACATGTTAGTGGGAGTACGTACTAAAATGGTCCTTAGTAAGACAAACGAAGTGTTGGGAATAAAGGTTGCATTAGAGGTCAAGTTTTGAACACATTACATCCTCGTTCATGATCAGAGATTTGATTGAGACTAACAAACATATTAGGAAAGAGAAGCTAGTTGAAGACTACCCAAAGAGATAAGGTTCGTCCGTCCATGGAGAGTGAAGCAGAAGAAAAGAATCAATCAACCACCTATATTGACTTATGCAATTATGGTGGTCCATCTTATCTAATCAACTATCAACCAATAATTAACCCTCCATTTTAGAGATCTAGGAGGGTTGGAGGTAGTTGTGTGAACTCCATACCTGTTCCTTCTTTCCACTCTTGCACAAGTTGTCTCAACTCTGTGCACGCCTAAAATCCTGCCAATCCTAAATTCCTAGATGTCTAAGGCCTTTCATTGTCCATTCTCCTAAATATCTACCTTGCTTCACTTTTGAGCGAAATTTTTCCTCCATTTGTAGGTGCTTACCGTAACAGCGCGTTTGTTTCGGAGAATTGGGAGCCTAGGAATTCAATTCCGAGGGAATCGGCCCAATTCCACCAACCGAACAACACCATAATTCTCGGAATTGGATTATTAGGGAATCCGATTCCCTCAAATTCATTGTTTTCTTTTCCACTGAAGCAGCGATAGAAAGTAATCCGAATCAAAGGAATCGAGAGTAAATGACTGCAGTGCCCCTCATAATTCGTTTTTTTTTTCTCTTTCAAAACATCTCCTTCTTCATCAAGTTGTTAAACAAACTCCATCGTTAACATCAACACCATCAACAACTACACAGCACCACCACCAATAACCGCAGCATCGCCAACAACACCATGTTCCACCACCAAACGACAAACACCGGTAGTTCCTACAACAAAGACAACACCAGGTGTACCACCAACAACAAAGACTATAATTGCACCACCGCCACCGACGGCTCCGACCACTCCATCTACACCATCTGAATCTCCACCAGCACCTACAACTCCTTCAACTCCATCTAGTTTGTTCTGTGGGCATAAAATTCTTAAACGGGAGAAGGGTTTTATAGTGATTTTCCATGTATTGATTACCTATGCAATTGAATTATGGGAACCAAACAATAAAATCTGAATCCATAATCCCATTCATGGGAATCCAATCCTGGAAATGGATTACCCTGTAATCCAATTCCTAGGATGTCAATAACTTGAAGCGAACATGCTGTAAGTATAATGAGAATTTAATTTTCATCGTCTTGATCTGATTTCAGATTACAAGTCATAACTGATCCCAAATACAGTATAGTCCTAAAAGCAACAAGCCAACAACCGACAGATAAGACCAACTACTGATGTAGTTTTAAAGTGTGGTAAGAAAGGGATTCGATACTCGGACTTTTTAGAGGTTTGGTTCAAGACAAATAAAAGAAAAACTAATAAACTTTGATTTTTGGTTACCAAGGAGAGAAGATTATAGGGTTTTGGATTCCACTACTTCCAATATTTGTAAACTCAATAATAGTTTCTTTGACAAATTACTCATATTTTACTCAAAACAGTTTCGAACCCAATCTAATGTTTTGGAAGATATAACGTTACACGCTCTTTTTATGACTCTCGTCGCAATTCTAAGGCCTAACTTTCCTTCGCTTATAAAAGATCGATAGTTAAACTACCAAAAACAATTAATATGAAGCATGTAAAGAAGAGAAAAAATTTAATAATTTTAAAGCACAAAAATGGAGTAATTGTCAAAGAAAATAATTACTAAAATTTACGCATCGAAAATAGCTTCTTCCAAAACCCTAAAAAAGAAATTTATCTACTCATGAATCGAAAATTGGAGAAAAATTGCTTAATCATTGTATTCAAAAAGATATAAATATTCTTACAACGATTGTTAGTCGCTAAAGGTATTCAGCGACAGAACAGTCCTGTAATAAGATAAAAGCCACTAAGCGGTCAGCTACAAAAGGTCTTTCGCTGCTGAAATTGTAAACGATACTCAGTTACTGTGGTTGGTCAGCGATAGTTTCTGCGACTGTTTTGGGATGGCTATGTTCTTCGTGTTCTTCTTGCAGCAGCAGAAGAACAATTCCGCAAACCTTCAATTCTTCGATTCAAAGCCTCAATTATTTCCCAGACTCTCCATCTCCCCTTGTGTGAGTCCCGGTAACCTCTTTTATACACATATGGTAGATTAAATTTCACGAAATTTCCAAAAATGATCTTTCTTTTCTCGGAAATATTTTTCTCCAGAAAAACAAATATCGGTGATTTTTCTTTCCTGATTTATTCTTCTCCACGTCTCTGTTTTGATGCAACTCTTCACAGGATTGTAATAAAATCTTCGGAGAAGATCTTCTTTCGCTTTATACACGCAACTGCCAAATATCGAAACAGAAAATACCGTGTTATTCTCACTTTCCTGATTTACCGAGAATCAATCGAACTCTTCCTTTTTTATGTGAAAATATCAACTACCTTCCCTGTATAAGCATAAACATTCAATACCAATCCAAAACCGCGTCAAATTTCCAATAAAATCTCTTCAAATCAAACCCAGGAAATCTCGTAACTTCCTCTTACTCTGTTTAAGCCAAACTCGATGAACTGGCCCAATTTAATTGATTCTGTTGGACCTACTAACCCTGTCCAGTCTTAACAGGACCAACCAAAACAAAACCCGTGATTGAGTCTCCTCCAAACTGTCCAAAACTCGAATCAAAAGTCTCACAGTCGACTGCTTAAGTTTCCCGCCAAAACTTGAATTCGAATTGTTGAAGATGACCTCCCCTTATCCGGACTAGGGGTGTAAATAGCAAGTGGTTACCCCTTATCACCTAGGTGCCCCTTAGTAATTTTCTCTCAGGGGTGCAAATGCCAAAAATACACCACTTATTCAAATTCGTCCACCAACAACAGCCGTCTCTTACCTCTTAGATCCACTTCTTCTCCTCAATTTCTCTACATCACTAAAGCTGCCATGCTTTTCAGACATAACTTGCATCACTAAAGACGACATGCTTTTCAGATAGAGATGAAGAGATAAAAGCAAATAATGAGAAATAATTCGCCTCCAATAACAGTTGCACATGAAATGACACTTTAACTCTTTTAAGCGACGTTTCTTCTTCTTTTGCTCCAAAGTACCTAAACCTCAAAATTAAACATAAGATACATAATTTACAAGAAAACTTAGCAAAGAAAGCATAAACAATAGATAAATATCAAGGTGTTTTAGACACCTATCAAATTCGCCCACACTTAGACTTTGCTAGTCCTCGAGAAAATCAAACTAAACTAATTTTAAAACATACAACTCATTTTCGTTGAGGATACGGTCACACTTAGCATGTATAACAAGCCTTTAAACCCCTAGGTGGTCCTAATGGCCGAGTTATAGTCCAAGGAGGGTTTACAAGATGTGTACCCACAAAACCTTTATTCCAAACCCTAGCTATCTGTGAAGAACTCAGGAATGACACTAAAGAATCTCCTTGGTTGGCATACTCTCATTGATCACAAGAGAAAGTACCCTGATGCAAATCATATTCATATATATAAGTGACAGAGATCTACTCAGATAGTCGCACTATGAACATCAATAATCGGAATCACACAAATGAATAGATTAAGAAGATGGATTATAAAGATAGATAGTTCAAAACAATGTTGTCTAAGGTGAACGGTGTTTCCCATATCTGTCTGAAGGCCTCCGCCAAGATGAACCTATGAATCCTAATGGATTGAGATACTGGTCTGGACTATTATCAACACAGCTTGGCATATACAAGGGAACCGACAGTCGATAATCTTAATTCTAGATCAACTCAGCTGGCATATACAAAGGACCAGCGGTTGATTTTATTAAACAATAATAAACTTTTAATTTTTTCAACTTTTTTTAAAACTACATGATTTGATCTTTTGGATCCAAGCGCATGCTTCTTGTCAGCAGATTACATGGTAATTCCCATGGATCCTGCGTTCCACGCTTGTTTAGGCGACGGAGACAGGGAGAACACACACATATTGCTATCCAAGTGTTAATTTTATTATTATTATTATATAATTAATTATTTATTTGGATAAAGAGAATTACATTAACTAGTTGGAAGCCTAACAAGCTAATCTCCAACAACATACTACTACATTAATTGAACAGGTTGCTGTGCTAGCCTACCAGAGAGCCTCATGGGTAACCTAGTCAAGGGAGCCGAAGCGGATTGGGGGCTGAGATTGTGTCACAAGGGGGGCAAACTAACTCTACCTTCCATGTTAATTTTTGTAATATTACGCTATTGGGGGATCGAACCTGGGACCTCCTGGAACGCATGAAACCTTGGGGAACGGGGATGACCAGCTGAGCTAGGTACTATTATTCCATGTTATTATTATTATTATTATTATTATTATTATTATTATTATTATTATTATTTTTATTATATTTCTATCTTTATTCATAATAATATGAGTCTGATTACATAGGGTTGGATGGAAATCTAGCTACTAGCTGAGCCCCAACTCCTTTTTGAATGTCTATTCCTATTCTTGAGAATTATTCCAGTGTCATTATTATTATTATTATTATTATTGAGAATTATTCCGTTTGGTCTGATTGGCTTGGTCTCTTTATTATTCTTTTAGTAACTCAACCACTCTACTCCATCCCGGCAGTGGTAACAATTCGATGTGTGGCCCCACCAAATCACTTAAAGAAACATATAATTTTTCAAATAAAAAAATAAATAAATAGAACATAGTGTGATGATTCCATTCTAACACCTGAACTCTGTCTTTTTATGAATAGACTTTGTTATTGGGTTCCTTAACTTCTATAACCAAGATGTTTCCATCCACTTAGACTGGTTAGTGTCATCCTGAATTGGCACAAATTTCTAGGCTTCGGAGTTTAATTTTTATATTTAATTTTTTTATTTAATTTTCTTATTTTATTAAAAATTAACTAAAAGTTTTCCCCTCACCTCCAAACTTAAATCTAACATTGTCCTCAATGTGTCAAATTAAAGTGCAGTACCGAAAATATAAATAACAAGAGGAATTAGTAAAGAGAGAAGTCAGAAAGATAGTACCTGGATGAAGCGTAGCAATCCTTCCATTGGGAACAAGAAAGAAAACAAAAACAAAATTTCACTAATGTACAACAACAGGAGGGTCCTCTAGAGGGACCTTAATATCACCATGTATGGGTTGCCTCCCCTAAAGCGCTAAGTTTATTGTCTTCAGCCAGACTTTGGTAGAATTAGTCACCACGATCATATAGCAAAATTCGGAACAACTGTGGGTCATCTGGATCAAAAAGTGTTATGATAAGTAAAAGGAAACTACAACAGACCAAGAAGATGAACCAACCAAATACACCCTTATCAAGATTTCTATTTATGACAATTATATCTAGTTGTGGTTCGGGTTCAGGTTCTATAAAAGGGTCTAGATAAAATATTTTTATTGGCTGAGTTTCCTCATAGACAGGATCCTGAGGATCAGGTTGTAGAGTTCGGAAAAACTTAAATAAAAACTCGGAAGCACATAATAATAACCTGAATAATTGTGGATCCTCAAAGTCAATTAGATTTGACTTACACAGTTGACCATAATGAAAGTGGTGGTCATTCTTAAGAAAATGTGTCGACCATTCTAATTTCCTAAAATAATTAGGTTTAGTTCCAAAAAATATATAATGACACATTTTAAATTGAGATACTCCCACATTTGGTAAATAAAATCTTGGTGGGACAACAAAGTCAATTATGGTATCATGGACCGGATAAACCACATCAATAGTATGACGGATTTTTAACAACTGAGTTTCATTCTGGACATAATTAGGTTCGGAAAAAGGTGCATGAAGGTAGTCTCTTAAGATGGTAGAGGAACAAACGTCAAGTCCCAAGTTGGGGACCTTTATAAGAGTCATATGTGAACCACGGGGAGGATGATATTCACCCCCAAACCTAGAGTTGTCAATATCCTTGGATAAACTAGTCACAATTTCCTTAATTTCTAAATTATCAGATTTAGGAAAATGGTCTTTTATCTCTTCTAGATTGTAATCAGGTGGTTCTACGTTTCTATAATCCTCAGCAGAGACTATTGTTTCCGAATCGCTAGACTCTAAAATACTAGTCTCAGGATAAACTCTTTCCTCTAAACCATCATCGTCTTCATAATCACAATGATATACTACACTGTCTAAAATTATGGTATCTCTAGTCAAATCCACTTCCTTTTGAATAGGTGAATAATTATCAATATTATTAGGATTTGAACTAGAAACAACATGATCATCATAAGGCTCAATTGGTGTAACAATTTCCTCGTCAACATGACTACATATCTCAGAATATTCATCAGTATTATCCTCATCATCATCACAATATGAAGATGGTTGAACCTTATCTAATTGACAATTAAGTTCATGTAGAGCAATACTTAAAGCTGCAATTATTTCCTTCGTATCTAAGCCATGCCTGAGTGACTCTTCATAAAATTGTTCCATTAGTATGTCTCTCCTATTTGAATCTTCTGTCAACTGCTTGAGTGAATTTTCTAAAGAAATACAAGGATCATAAGAATTATTTTGTTGCAACTGTTTCATCAAATCTTCCAAAGACGGAGAACTTACATTTTGGTCATTATAATATTGCTCACTTACCCGTTCATATGACTGGTGGACGTGAGAATAGTAATTGGGATCACCGTGGTATGAACCATAACCTCCAGAAGGTCGGTAGTGGTCCCAAGTACTATCCATACTATGGTCAAAGAACGAATATTGTCCATTAAGATACTCGGCCAGATAATCATTATATTGGTCTTTATAATACCTGCTCGACATTCTCTTGGTGCACATGCAAATGCAGGGTCGACTAAAATAGGTAGACTCGGGTTACCTCAGCAAAATATACCTACAGGTACGAGGCCGAGGCTTGTGGAATTTTGGCTGGTAACTCCCATAAGGCCCAAGGCACGGGTTCAGCGTACTTTTCCACAGGTTTCCTAAATTTGGAATTCTGACGATGCAATTGCTGTGTGCAACAATGTTTTTTTTTTATAAATAAAGAAAATAAAATTATAAAGTGAAATATTTACAAATAAAGAAATAAAATAATTATGTACAAAAAAAATTAAATCTAAAAAACATACTACCTTATTTACAAAAATAAAATAAAATCCTGAGTACGCTACTTACCTTTTTGGTAGGCAAATCCACAATAAATGTAGAATATAACCTGCACAACAAAGACAAGACTATACCCAAAGTAAAATCAAAGATTAAAAATAAAATAAATTATAATTAATATAGTCACATAACCTAAAAATAAAAATAAAATCTAAAACCTAATCTATATACAATCCGCGTCGGCGGCGCCAAAAACTGATGTAGTTTTAAAGTGTGGTAAGAAAGGGATTCGATACTCGAACATTTTAGAGGTTTGGTTTAAGACAAATAAAAGAAAACCTAATAAACTTTGATTTTTGGTTACCAAGGAGAGAAGATTCTAGGGTTATGGATTCCACTATTTCCAATATTTGTAAACTCAATAATAGTTTCTTTGACAAATTACTCCTATTTTACTCAAAATAGTTTCAAACCCAATCTCATGTTTTTGAAGATATAATGTAGTAAGCTCTTTTTATGACTCTGTTCGCTATTCTAAGGCCACATTTCCTTCGCTTATAAAAGATCGGTAGCTAAACTACCCAAAACAATTTTTACGAAGCATATAAAGAAGAGAAAATTTTTAGACAAATTAAAAGCACAATATTGGAGTAATAAGTCTAAGAAAATAATTACTAAAATTTATGCATCGAAAAGCTTCTTCCAAAACCATAGAAAAGAAATTTAGCTACTCATGAATCGAAAATTGGAGAAAAATTGCTTAATCATTGTATTCAAAAAGATATAAATATTCTTACAACGATTGTTAGTCGCTAAAGGTATTCAGCGACAGAACAGTCCTGCAATAAGATAACAGCCACTACGCGGTCAGCTACAAGGAAATTGTAAACGATACTTAGTTACTGTGGTTTCTGCGACTGTTTTGGGCTGGCTATGTTCTTCGTGTTCTTCTTGCAGCAGCAAAAGAACAATTCTGCAAACCTTCAATTCTTTGATTCTAAGCCTCAATTATTTCCCAGACTCTCCATTCCCGCTTGTGTGAGTCCCGGTAACCTATTTTATACACATATGGTTGATTAAATCTCACGAAATTTCCAAAACATGATCTTTCTTTTCTCGGAAATATTTTTCTCCAAAAAAACAAATATCGATGATTTTTCTTTCCTGATTTATTCTTCTCCACGTCTCTGTTTTGATGCAACTCTTTACAGGCTTGTAATAAAATCTTCAGAGAAGATCTTCTTTCGCTTTATACACGTAACTGAAAAATATCGAAACAGAAAATATCGTGTTATTCTCACTTTCTTGATTTACCGAGAATCAATCGAACTCTTCCTTTTTTACGTGAAAGTATCAACTACCTTCCCTGTATAATAATAAGCATTCAATACCAATCAAAAACCGCGTCAAATTTCCAATAAAATCTCTTCAAATCAAACCCAGGAAATCTCGTAACTCCGTGTTACTCTGTTTAAGCCAAACTCGATGAACTGGCCCAATTTAATTGATTCTGTTAGACCTACTAACCCTGTCCAGTCTTAACAGGACTAATCAAAACAAAACCCGTGATTGAGTCTCCTCCAAACTGTCCAAAACTCGAATCAAAAGTCTCACAGTCGACTGCTTAAGTTTCCCGCCAAAACTTGAATTCGAATTGTTGAAGATGACCTCCCCTTATCCGGACTAGGGGTATAAATAGCAAGTGGTTACCCCTTATCAACTGGGTGCCCCTTAGTAATTTTCTTTCAAGGGTGCAAATGACAAAAATACACCACTTCTTCGAATTCGTCCACCAACAACAGCCGTCTCTTACCTCTCAGATCCAATTTTTCTCCTCAATTTCTCTACATCACTAAAACTGCCATGCTTTTCAGACATAACTTGCATCACTAAAGACGACATGCTTTTCAAATAGAGATGAAGAGATAAAAGCAAATAATGAGAAATAATTCGCCTCCAACAACAGTTGCACATGAAATGATACTTTAGCTCTTTTAAGAGACGTTTCTTCTTATTTTGCTCCAAAGTACCTAAAACTCAAAATTAAACATAAGATACATAATTTACAAGAAAACTTATCAAAGAAAGCATAAACAATAGATAAATATCAAGGTGATTTAGACACCTATCAACTACCAGCAGCAACCGATGTATCCCGGGGGGTAGCTAGGATTATAAGAAAACGGTGCAAAAATACGTAATTAGGAATTGAGTCTTGGACTCTTGGGCTTTTGAGTCTTGGACTCTTAGGATTTTTATTTGAGGGGCAATACCCAAATTTTTTGTTGCATACTGAATACAGGACAAGTCATGAAATATTAATAGTGCCAATTTTTCATAATAACAATACTTCCCTTATTTGATTGGTGTTAATATTAATGATTAGTGGTTGATTATAATGACTAGTTATATTAATTCAAGCTAGGTATCATGTTTAGAGACTTCTAGAGAGGCGATAGAATCGGCGATTGACTCAAAAATGGAATCGGTCTACTGAGTCATTAAATTTCTTCAAATCTAACAATAGATCTTTGTTTGTTCTTCTGTAAATTAATAATTTCTGTATCTCTATCTTCTCTTTATCATGTTTTGATTCTTTTTTCTTAGTTTTATTTGTTTTAATCGATCTTTGTCGCTACCCTAATACTTTACTGTTTCAATGTTTTCAACTCTATCTTAATTCCTGTATTGTTGTTGTCATGGCTAGTATGTATTGCTAGGTGTCTTTTAATCCTCCCCTCTGTTAAAGGTTCATGTTTAAAGGTTGTCCCTTACCCAAAGGTTGGTCTTGAAGATAAGGATAAGCTCTCATGGATATTGATGAAAGTAAGTGTCTGTGTAGTATTCAAAGAGGCATTGGTAATACAATTTTGGGGAATCAAGTCAACAATATATATCAGACTTTACAGAGCTTGTACGATCTCATTAAAATTGATCGAGGTGGCTTTTTTCCTCTGCGAAGATTAACACGTTGCAAGACAAAATCATGCAATTGTTCTTTAAATATTCGGACTTCCAGGTTTTATCGAACTCATCCTTTGAAAATCCTTTCTGTTGTTGTTATTCTTCTTTTTACGATGTCAACTAGGAGATCAGTTGGTGAGGTTTCTGATTTAATTGAGCGAATTAAAAACACCAATTTAGATGGAGATGAACACACTCAGAGAGTCATTAGTTATCCACATATTAAGCTGAATCCAAGCATCAAAAAATGGGCAATGATTTTAATATCTAAGATTTTTAGTGAGAACCCAATGGGTACTGATAAAGTGAAGCAAGAAGCTGCTATGGCGTGGGGGCATAGTCATTTTCAAATCAGAATACATGCTAAGAACATGTTCATATCCAGGTTCTATGATTGGAACAATTACAATTATGTATTGGAGGAAGGGCCATGGAGCTTTGATGGTTATCTTGCTGTTTTTAGGGAATTGAATACTTTTATTATTCCTGAAACTTTGGATTTTCATATTCAACAATTCTGGTTGGACATTAAAGAGTTTCCACCTGAATTTTTAAATCTAGAAGTTGAACACTAGATCGCAAGCATTCTTGGAAATCCACTTAAAATTCTTCCTGAAGATGGCAACCCTACTGATATAAATGCAGTGAGTGTGTTAATAGAATTCGATTTTCCAATCCTATGCTTCGAGGTCTGCTGCCAAAGTAACACAATGGGTTCCAATTTATTTTCAAAGAAAACCAAGGAAGCTTTGCCCAGCATGTATTATTCTGGATCATAATGAATTGGAGTGTTCTAAGAAGGCTGATGATATTCAGATTATTGGTAATTACATATTCAAATTTGGTGAAGACTTTGGGGAAGTGATTGATCCAAGACTGCACAATCCTAAATATAGACAAGGGGAACAAATTCCCATCTCTCCTAAGAAGTCAAAAGGAAAAAAGAGGTTAGAAAAGAAGGCTTTCTAGATCCCTGAAGATGGTTATCATGTTTAAACTATTTATAGTCAGTCAAGGGTTGGTGCTGATACTTCTACAACTGGAAGGCCAAAAATAGCAAGAGATAGTCCTGGTTCAAGTAGTCAAGCTAGTTTTAAAGTGGAAGAAGAAATGTCTGAACAACAAGATCAGGATGATCAAGAAATTCAAGAGTGCCAAGATGATTATGTCCAGCAAGAGTACTATGGGAATGAGCATCTCATGCATCTAAGTCTTTATAGACCTTATCCATAGTCTGGGGATTGGGACAACCTACTCACATATGGGAGGAACCTTCAGGCAGAGCAGGAGGATCAGGTTAATTCTATACTTCATTTTATATTTCAAAGTCTATTTTGTTGGGTTTCAAATCAGTTACTTTTGCAACTTCTTTCCCTTGATTATCTATTTTACAAGTTTCATTGTTTTACTTATTTTATCTCTTTTCAACCTTTCTTGTTGGTAATCATGAAAATACTAGCATGGAATGTTCAAGGTCTAGGAAATAAACACACTAGACATCATTTGCAAGATTGTATAGCTCAGTATAGCCCTGATATTATTTTTCTTTCAGAGACCAAGCAGCAAAATAAAAAAGCCTATTACTTATTGGATAATATGAATTATCCAAATGTTTGGTGTCATAATCTAAAAATTAGGGCTGGTGATTTAGCTGTATTATGGAAAGATGGTTTTAAAATAGAACTAATGCATTTTACGGAAAATATGGTGAATTTTATAGTTCATTTTGGTCCTCAAAATCAACAGTGGGTATTGACATGCATATACAGTTCTTGTTATCCTAAAGAAAGACAACAACAGTGGAGTCTTATTGGAAAAATGGGTTTAAATATGAATCTGCCTTGGGTAATCATTGGAGACTTGAATGCTACTTTCTCTAGTTATGATATAAATTCTTTCTCTACATATAAATCTCCCACACCTCCAATTATTCATCAAACAATATCCAATTTTGGACTCCAAGAAATTCCTTTTATAGGCAATCCTTTTACCTGGTCCAATCATCAAAAACAATTACAATTTGTACCACCAGATTAGACAGAACTTTATCTTCAAATGAATGGTTATCTCTGTTTCTAGATGTTATTCTTCATAGACTCATCCCAGTAGAATCTGATCATGCTCCAATATTATTGAATACCAACCCTCAAACATCCAAACTTTATAAACCTTTCAGATTATACGAGACTTGGACAAAACATCCTTCTTTCAAGACCATGATCAAAGAATATTGGGATTCATCGCATATTGGTTCTCCTGCAGCTCAGTTTACCAAGAAACAAAATCTTGCTAGGAGTGGAATTAGGGCGTGGAAGAAATTGCATTTTGGTAATATAGATAGTCACATTAAGGAAGTTCAAGCTAGAATTCGAGAAGCATAATCTCAGACAGAGGTGGATCAGCAGGTTATCAAGAAACTACAACAACAATTGCAAAAGTGGTACCAGATTAAAGAAGATATAATTTTTCAGTGGGCCGTGAGAAAATTATTCAGAACCAGGACATAAATTCAAAAAAAAATTCATGCTCGTGCAAATTTCAGAAGACGCAAAAATCAGATTGATTCTATCAAGGATGATTCTGGTAAATGGTATAATTCTAGAAAAGAAATTGAAGAACTGCTTCTGGCTCATTTCAGTACTATTACAAAAACTAGTAATCCTGTGCATATCTCAGACTGATAACGAAGCACTTATAAAAATTCCAAGTAAAGAAAAATCAAGCAAGTGGTTTTCCAGATGAACTCTTGGGCTTCACCGGAACCTGATGGATTTCAAGCGGGATTCTATCAAACTTGCTGGGAGAAAGTGTCAGCTGATCTGGTGGCTATGGTTCAACATTTTTTTAGAACAGGTTTTCTTCTTAAACAATTGAACTATACATATCAAGTTTTAATTCCGAAAAAGCTTTGTGTTGAAACACCATCAGATTTTCTTCATATTAGTTTATGTAACATAGCTTATAAAGTGATCTCCAAGACATTAGCTAATAGGTTGAAGAAGCACCTCAACACTATAATCTCACCTTGGCAAGCTGCATATGTGCCAGGAAGAAATATTCTCGATAACACTATAATTGCTCATTAAGTTATTGATTATACGAAGAAGAAAAAAACAAATATGTGTCCAAGTGCAATTGCGATAAAGTTGGATATGGCGAAAGCGTTTGATAGAATGGAATGGAGCTTTATAATTATCATCATGCAAAGGCTGGGTTTTAGCGAAAAATGGTGTCATCTTTTCAATCAGTGTATAAGTACTTCTTCCATATCTATACTGTTAAATGGATCTCCCACTGCTTCTTTTATTTCTTCCAGAGGTCTACGTCAAGGTGATGCCTTATCTCTTTACATTTTCATTTTATGTATGGAAACTCTGAGTAGGATGTTGCATACAGCTGATTTAAATGGATTGATTAAACCTTTACAGCCAGTTACTAAAGGTCCTAAAATTTCACATCTTTTTTTCTCCGATAATTGTCTTATGTTTTCAAGTGCTTCTGAAAAGTATGTTAATAACTTGATGAACATTGTCAATGAGTTCTGTGCTGTTTCTGGACAGATAGTGAATCTTCATAAGTCTAGTATTCATTTCAGTAAAAAATTATGTGAGTCAGCTCATCACTCTCTTATTTCTATGGTTCAGATGAAATGTATGCCTCTGCATAAAAAATATCTAAGGATAATTTTGTTTATAGGCAGGAATAAAAATGCTTGTTTTGATGAGACAGCAGAAAAGATGAATTCTAGGTTACAATCTTGGAAAGGGAAACTGATTACTCAAGCTGGTAGGAGCACACAAATCAAAGCTGCTATTGGTATTACGGCTAACTTCCAGTTGGGATGTTTGAAGATTCCAGATAAATCGATTAAGAAGCTGGAATATTTTCAAAGAAACTATTGGTGGAATAAATCTACTTCTCAAGGATACAGATTTATTGGTTGGACAGATTTGAGTAAGCCGAAGAGATTGGGAGGCTTAGGTTTTAAAAATTTGAAGTACTTCAATGAAGCTCTTTTAACAAAGCTTGCCTGGAGGATGATCCATGAAAAAGAAGCAAAATGGGTACAATTGTTAGAAGCCAAGTATTTTTCGTAATATAGATCCACTATATGGGAAAATTAAAAAGAAGGGTACATGGATATGGAAAGGTATTTAGCAAGGTCTTATTTGGATTAAAAAGTTTCACTTTTTGGAAATTGGTGATTGATCAAAAATTGAAGTTTGTAATGGTCATTGGTTTGGGAACGGTTATCATCAAGCTAATACTTCTCAAGATTTATCTTTGTATTCTTCTAATCTTAAAGTTGTTGATCTTATAGATCACCAGAGTAGGTCTTGGAAGCAAGATGTGCTATAACAAAAATTTAATAATGATCATATTTCCAAAATTTTGAATATTAGAATTCCTCCTCAACCAGCAGTGGATACTCTAAGATGGTATCTTAATAAATATGGGAATTTTTCAGTAAGCTCTACTTATAATGTTATTCTCAGACAGTATTCTCATCAGATGGTTTCCAGGCAACAAGAACAAATGTGGATTCTCATTTGGCACTTAAATATTCCTTTCAGATGTCAGATGTTTATCTGGAAAATCACAAGAGATATCTTACTAGTGGCTGCAAGATTTCAGAGAATTGCTAGAGTTTCTAATCCTAATTGCTTGATGTGTGATAATAATTTGGAATCTATAGATTATTTGTTTATTCATTTCCCATTTGCTCGTGTAGTTTGGTTTGGAGTTTCTCATTCTATTCTTCAAGATGCCAATGCTTATCAAAATATCCAAGAGTGGATTATTTCTTGGGTAGCTAAGGACCATCTAGTTTGCAGTGAAAGAAAAGAATTGATTATTTTAGTTGTTATTACCATGTGGCATATATGAAAGAGTAGATGTGTGAGAGTGTTTGAAGGAAAATAAATGCATCCTAGAAACATTATCCAGCAAATCTTTAAATTTTGTCATCAGAATAGTATTTGCATAAACTCTAGTTCTAATAGCGTTCATCAACAGTATAGAAGGTCTAACACTAGGCATTGGAATGCTCCTCCTTTTAACTGGTTTAAGCTTAATGTTGATGCTTCCATGCTTCCTGATACTAATTTTGTTGGTGTGTATTTTGTGCTTCGTAATCACACAGGATCTTTTCTGGAAGTCGTGGCCTTCACAATGAGGGCTATAGATGTTCATCAAACCGAAGCTCTTGCTGTCTTACATGATACCATCTGGATTGCTGGCAAGAATCTCGGCAGAATTATCATAGAAGGGGACAACAAAAATACTATGAAAGCTTTAAAATCAGGTTGAATGGAAGGTGTTAAATGGGAAGATAAGTCTGTGTTGCTGGAGTGTGTTAGTGTGATTAAAAAGTTGCATGAAGTTCAATTTCAATTTCATCCTAGAAATGGTAATAAAGTTGCAGATGTTTTGGCTAAACATGCTAGATTCCATCAATGTAATAGTTATTGGGTGTCTGATCCTCCTAAAATTATTAAGCATCTCTTACAGGATCAATATGACATGCAACAAGAAAACTAGTTTAGACTGAATCTGTCTGTTTGTTGTTTATTAGCCTTAGGTTCTGTTTTTCAGTCTGTAAGGGTGTTTTAGTTTGTTTGGATTTGTCAATCAATCATTGAGTCTATAAGAGTGTTTTAGTTTGTTTGGTTTTGTCAAGCTGTGGGTTAGCTTGTCAGTCAGTTCAGTGATCAGTCTTTGGGTCTTCTTTGTGCTGGGAGCTCTTTCTGGTTTTTTCAATAAAATTTATGTTTTCTTCAAAAAATAAATAAATTATAATGACTAGTTGTTAACTATTAGAGTTAGTATTAGTTTTATGTTTCAGAGAGTAATTTTTTTAAGAGATAGTTAAGGTTATATCGTAGAAAAAGAAACAGAAAAAGCGAAGAAAAAATATTTTTTATCTTGAGAACTTTGTGATTGTTGAGAAATGTTTGATGCAAGTGAGGAAAGTTAACCTTCATCCCGAAAAGCTAAGAAAATATATGTTAGAGCATAGTTCGGCTGAACTCACCAAGCGTTGGTATATATGTCAAGTTTGGTTGTCATATTTTAGTATCAAAACTCATCTAGATTCGCTTGATTAAATACTAGAGTCAACTTCGTTTAGGTTAGACTAGAAAGTCTAGGAATGTTGAGACATACAAGTATTACTCTAAAGACCTGAAGAATGTGAAGAAGTAGCGAACTACAATGACAACATCATCCTTCCACTTGAGGTTAGTAATATTGACTTGAACTGTTTCATTCCTAACATATCTTTCAAGTCGTGCTATATTGAAAACATAACTGCGAAGCTGTATATACTGTACATATTGTATAATACTCTAGTAATGTGACATGATCATACAAGTATGGTCATGGTGTTAGAGCACTGATCGGTCGAACTCGCAAGCGTTGCTATCTCAAGCTTGTTGTCAAGTTTAGTTGCCAAAACTATAAGTCTTAATTTCTAGTCTACTTATAGCTAAGTCTCGGATTAGGATAGAAAGTGTAGTTGAGCATTAGACTTCACGGCGTTCATCGATTGAAGACGGAGAACTACTAAGGGGATCTTGTGGAACTTCATCAACAAAAGGTATGTGAATACTTGAACTCATCTATCACTCAAAATTCTATCTACTCTATCTCCTATTTGAGACAAAAGTCGTATAGCTATATAGACTTCGATTATACACATTTGATATTTCGAGCTGAGTTTGACTCACTTACATATTTCTCGAAATATGTGTTGGTAAGCTTTCGCTTTAACCAAGTTCATCTTGTATTCTTGACGAAAGTCAAAATATGATCATGTAAAAATCGCCTTGTCACAGTTTACATGATTTGTGTGAGACAGTCATTTGATGTAGACTTGGAATGTTTCGTATTGATCATTCGATCACTTGAAAAATTGCTTTGAAGCTAATAGTTTGTGTGAAACAGCTATTCCCGTCTTCTAAGAATGTTTCAATGATTGAAATGGGAGGTTAGAACAAATAGCCATGATTGGATATAACACAGTATGCATACTTGTATATGTGTTGTCCAAGTCCGGGAACCATGGTATGCATACCCGTATGCGTACTTGTTGGTTAGTGAAAGTCCGGGAACTTAGTATGCATACCAGTATGCGTACTGGCGTGAGTTTCAAGTTCCGGAAATTCAACTGAGTTTTGGAAGGTATGTGTACCCGTTCGCATACTGGCGAACCCAAACTTAGTCCGGCCACTTAGGTATGCGTACCCACTCGCATACTTGAGTAAGTTATGTTCTAAAATCGGTTTGTTCATGAACTAATACATGTATATAATAAGGAATGCAATCTTTTGTAAACCGTGGCTATAATGTTCATGAATTGATTCGAGTGAATCAAAATCGATTTTGCTTCAATTGTGTCTTGTATACTTCTATGAGAATATAAACAATTAAACAACTCTAGAACTAGTTTCATTTGAGTCATTTGAACTAGTTATGGTTAAGATGAATATAGTTGATATGAAAGTGTTCATATGGCTAACTTCGGTTAACTATTGTTGATCCAACAAGGTGTACACGTTTAGGTACGGTTACCCATATCTAAATGAAGTCACTTTTCATTTGTGTGTAACAAGCTAAGTTCGATCTAACGGTTGAAATATATTACCTTGAGTCTAATCAGGTTTTCATCTAACGGTGAATATTAAATTCTTTGTTACCAAGGTAACATTGATTGCAAACCCTGATTTGAAGACTATATAAGGGAGAACTCTAGCAATTGGGAAACCTAATCCCCACACCTCCTGTTTGATACTAGTTGCGACTAGAGTCGATTCTCCTTTAACCTTAGGTTTTTCATAAAACCCTGTAGGTTAACGACTTGAAGACTTCATTGGGATTGTGAAGCCAGACCCAACTATTTTACTGTAGTTGCGTGTTCTGATCTTGCTGGTTTTTTTTATCATATTGAGTACTATCTTCTCTAAGATTTTCTCGAGATTTATTCTCCGATAGGCAAGATAAAAAGTAGTCACAAACATCTTCGGCTCTTCGTTTGTGATTCCATAATATCTTATTTCGCTACCATAAGATTAAGATTATTATGAGGTGATTGATATTTCTAGGCTGTTCTTCGGGAATATTAAGTCCGGTATATCAATTGGTTCCCGTTCACCTTGATTTATCAAAAGACGAAACAAAAACTCATAGGTATATATGTGGGAGACAGATTTATCTATTCAATAGACTTTTCTGTATGAGACAGATTGGTTTATCAAGTCTTCGACTTTGGGTCGTAGCAACTCTTAGTTGTGGGTGAGATAAGCTAAGGGAATCAAGTGCGCAGAGTCCTGCTGGGATTCAAAGGCGATTGTACCTTGATCAGTGTGAGATTGGTTAGGGATCAACTACATTCCATTCCGAAGTTAACTTGGAGTAGGCTAGTGTCTGTAGCGGCTTAATACAGTGTGGTGTTCAAATATGGACTAGGTCCCGGGTGTTTTCTGTATTTTTGGTTTCCTCGTTAACAAAATATCTGGTGTCTGTGTTATTTCTTTTCCGCATTATATTTTTTATATAATTGAAATATCACAGGTTGTGCGTAAGTTCAATCAATTGTGAATCCAACCTTTGGTTGTTGATTAAATTGATTGACACTTGGATATTGGTTTTTGATATAGTCCAAGTTATTTCTTATATTCAATCGGGCTCGCAAATTCCTATTTGTTTGATTGCAGATTGAATTGAGAAATAAAGATATAACTCTTGGATATACTTTTCTTAAGATTGAGTCTGGATGTCTAGTTGATTCTCTTGAAGGTATATTGGAGTTAGTCCATACATATTGCTAAGAGAAATATTGGGTGTGGTTGTTAGACCCCCGCTTTTTCACATAGTATTAGGGAATTAGACTACGAAGTATAACGCTTATCTTTTAAACTTCGTAGATATGACATCGACATAATCATGTATATATTGTTATGATTATGTGAATGGGTTATGGTGAAGATTTAATCCTAGGAAACAATGTTTTACATTTTTTTAAAGGAAGTACATTCATGAACTTGTTTCGTGAATCGAAAGGGAAATCATTAGGCTTATTGGTCCGGCTATTCATTGCAAATTTTGGATGACCAATATGTGTGAGATGGTAGAACCGATCTTAACTTTTTTATGTATCTTGGTATAACTAATCACAATGCCTGATTTATGATTTGGTATGACTGGTTTTTATTAATTGGTGTAACCGATCCAAAGTAATAACCATGTGATGGTATGATCGATCCTTGTAATTTGTGTGAGCGATCCTAGTAATTTGTATGATCGATCATGAGTATATGTGTGACCGATCCTTGTAATTGGTGTAACCGGTCCTAGTAACTGGTGTGACCAATCATAAGTAATAGCATGTGTAGATGGATCCGATCCTTGTAACTGGTGTAATCGATCCTACTGACTGGTGTGACCAATCATAGGTGTTTCCATATTTAGGTATAACCGATCTTAGTGATTGGTAGAACCGATTGAACCCATGTATGTGATTTGGAATTTGATCAATCACATAGTAGTCTTGGAAAACAGGTGAACCAATTCTAAACTTGTTTGGAAGTGTGGTATAACCGATTCCAAGAATGCAAATCCATGTAAATATGAATAAGGATTTGCAGTGAAAAAAATGTCAACATACTTTGAACACAAATAGTAACTCTTATCGTTTATTGTTCAAAGATATTCTTTAGTACTTAAGGTGATCCTCTGCCGAAATATATTAATAATCTTTTAATTAAGGTTTTTGGTTTTATATGTTTTAATTACCAGCAATTAATGCATATCTCTAGAGAATAAAAATTAGTAATGTGCATTTACTAATTGGAGATTTTCTGTTTAGAGATTTCGGAAATATTGGACAAACATTTATTGGAATTAGGAAAATCGAATTATGCCATTCATTACATATCTTGAGAATATTTTTGGTTTTGGAAATTCCTTGGTGTCCAAACATCCTTGGTCTATAAATACCTAACTATCCTAAGAGCCAAACAAGCTTCATTATTTGTTGTTTCTGGTGGAGCCGTCTATTCTGAGAGGAAAGTATCCTAATTAGGTAAAATCTCTTATGACCGCTCATTTAAAGAATTCTGTGGAATCAAGAAGCTCTACGAGTACTGTTGGTGGGAAACTAGACAATTGCAGTTGTTTTGGGGTAAAAACTGATTCTGCTGTTTTTGGTAAATTTGGGTGTGTTGATGAGAAACGAATTCAAACCCTAAACAAATGCACTACACGGGAGTACTTTTAGATTCGGGAGATCAATCTGTAAGACTCTGGCCTAAACCAAGAAATGGTCGTTCCAGATTCAATTCGGTCACAAAGTGAAGGAGAAGGGTTGATCTTAGGGAGGGAAGCGAAGAAGGTGTTGATATTAGAATGTTGAATTACGAAGGTGTAGCTGTTTTATGACTTATATCAGAATGTGGAACTGGATTGCGGAATGTAAGCTTATCAGTTCTTGGTGTTTTCTGGATACTTGTGTTGATAACACTTGTCTTTTGAAATAGGTTAAAATCCTATTTATGCAAGTCATGTTCAAACGCACCCTGATCTCGTAGGAAGTGGAGGCAGTTAGGTAGTGGAGAAGTGGGGTTGTGCAAAAGGTGGTGATCATCACGTTTCCATTATGAGGGAAGACTGATCACCCTTTCACCCACTACTCTCATTGCTGTTAACCGTCCGTCCTTTCCTGACACTTTCTTGTAATGGGCGCGTTGCACACTGCACGCTGTAAACCGCCAGACCAATACCCCAGTAAACATCCCCCAGTTTGTGACATGTTTGATGTCTCGAGTAAATGGGTCAAGTCGTGAGACTTGCCGCTAAAAGCAGCACATAGTGCTTTTAGGTCAAATAATAAAATTATTTGTGGAATCAATATTTATAAAGCATTATTTATAATTGATGCACATGAAGCATCGCTTTTAAACAAGCTGCTAAAAATAACCGATGTGCAGGAAGCATCGTTGTTTTAGAGCTCGTCCAAATTAGTCGCGAGCTGAATGTCTTAAAAAGAGCGTGACCATCCTCTTTCAGGGAGTTGGTAGGAGCTACGCCCGCATCCCAGGGAGTGCCCGATCAGTCCCAATAGGAGAGTGGCGACTGGTAGCCATTCTAAAATCCTATTGGTTGATCCAGGTTGGATCTGGACCGCTTAAATCGGCTAGCCAAGTTGAGTGGCTGAGACGATTTGCGGCAGTTAATGACTGCTGTTGAATCATACAAGTAGTGCGAATGACCACCTTTGAGTGATAATTTGGGGATCCTATGAACGAGCCATGACTTGGAAGATCGTTCCCTGTGGAGGAAGGGTGGTCGGTGATCACGGTGTCACCTTGTTGGCCATCTAGAATCCGATCTAAACCGTCCGACCAAAATAGCAAAGTTGGACGAACGAGATGATTTGCGGCAGTTGTATGCTGCCGTTGATTGTATTTTAGGGTTTGAAGCCGTGCGGCCACCCTACCATTTGGCCAAACGATTTGTGGCGTTTGCCACTGATTTGGACAGGCCGATTAGGTATACGCACAAATGGGTTGTTGGTGAGTGTGCAGGCATCTCGTTGGCCTCCTGAAATTAGATCTAGGATGTATCTTCGCCAACCGTGATTGATTTGCGGCAGTTGCGTAATGCCGCTTATTCAATTTAGGGTTTTATAAGAGCGCGATCACCCTACTTTGGGCAAGCGGTTCGACGTGCTTCTGGATCGCCGCATGTAATTCGATCAGCTGGGGATGGAGATGAGCCGCCGACGATCATGTTGGTGCCTCTTTGATCGTATGAAACATGATCTAATCCGTCAAACTTGGATGGCTAAGTTGGACAGATGTGATGATTTTGAGACCGTTATGGTCGGTCTAGCTCGTTTGAGCTTTTCTTTCGCAGCGCAATCACCCTGTTTTTGGCTAGCGATCAGGGGTGCTGTGGGTGAACTAAAGGGATCCGATCGGCTGGGACGCTAGTGGGCCCACCGGTGGTCATCATGGTGATTGCCTAGTTTCGCTGGGAAGAGGCTAGGCCTGTTGAATTATGTGGCCAAATCGTGTGGCCATGATCGTTTTTTAAGACTGATATGGACAATCTAGATTTTTCTTAAGGAATTTAAACGCGTTCGATCGCGCTAACTTTTAATTAAAAAGTGTGTAAACACGCTGATCTCTTTATCAGAGAGTGGTGTAGCCTACATGAGTGTTTTCATGCAAGTCTCGATACCGACACTTCGGGAGATTCATGCTACTCCGCTGCGAGTGAGCATTAATTGTCATGTCATGCCAATATTGAGAGTTCGGCTGGGAACATAGCATAGGAAAATACCAGGCGGGCAATGCATTAGTGAATAATGCTGGTGGAAAATAAAATTCATAAAATATTTAGGATTGCACCATTCTGAGTGAATTATATATATATATATATATATATATACATACAAATATATTGAATTGTTCAATACATCTATGAGCGAAGTGGTTTATGCACTCATCACTTTTAATGGCCTTTATTCCTTTGCAGGATGACAACGCATTAAATACAGGCTCAGGCATTAGTGAGTAATGCAACTAGGAGCTTAAATACTCATTAGGCTCTATACTTGTGAACAATTCATCTAGGAGCTTGAGTTTCAATATAATATGAAGAGAGACATGGACACTTATCAGATTCTGATATATTCTTCAAATTCCTTGCGGAATATAGACATATCAAGGTCTACTACTTCTGATGCTGGGTCAGGTAGGCATATTTTTACAGTTTTCGCCATATACTAAAAACTACCATCAACAGCAGTGTTATTAGTTTTCGATTGATTTGATTGACTAAACCCATACTAAAAACTACCATCAACAACAGATTTGGTTGTTAAAAATTTGATTGCACCTAGTTTGTTTATTGTTGAGAATCTTCCCTTCTGATATAAGATTCACTCATACTAGATCGAAGTATCGACGGGATCTTTAGAACTGTTGTTACATCTAAAGACATCTTGTGATAATCCATTGTCGAAAAAGAAACTTGCTGAATCTGAAGCAAGGATTAACTCTCAACAAAAGAGTTTCAAAGAGAAAGAAGGTAAATATCTCTCACGAGAAAAACACCTTGAGGCTGATCTAGCTGGTGCTCTTGATAAAATCAAGACATTGGAAGAAGAAAATTTGTACTTGAAAAAGTCCAATGATAGCACAAACAATTTATCCTCATTGTTAGAAGCGGGAAGATTTCATGGTGATACACGAGGATTGGGATATTATAAGGAACCAAGTGCTTCCAACGATAAGAATGAGATAAAATTTGTTAAAGCTACAAATTCTTCTCAACCAGAGGCTTCCACTGATGTCAAAAATGATAATATTTCTTGTAAAGAAGTAAAGCTATTCAAGCCTAAGAATCATGTTCAAGCTGACTCTTCGAATACGACCATCAAAGAGAGCACTTCTGCTAATGTCAAGAAACCAACATTGTTGAACAAAGATAAGAAGAAAACTCGTCGATCTCCAATGCAAGCGGATCCACAAAAAGGTAACATTAAAACTCATACTCCTTATGTTACTAAGCATTGTTATTATTTTGGTAATAAAGGGCACTTGCAATGGGGATGCAAAGTTCGTAAGATGCAATTAGATGCACTTTCTTTTGTATCAAACAAATTGGCTAAGTTTGCTCCCCGAAAGAACTCGAATAGTTATTATCCTAAGTTTATGCAAAAGAATTATTATAATGATAGTTCAAATTTTTCCTATCGCTCGACAAGGTCATCTCATAAAAGACCCAATTATAGAAGAAGAGATGACTTGGTAAATGCAAAGTCAAGATCTGATGTTCCAAATTGGATAAAGGATGTTTTGCAAAGTATCCAAAAGGGCAATGGTCCTAATGGTATGAAGGAGAAAGCTGCTCCTGCGAAACCCAAACATAAATGGGTCCTGAAGTCCTTCATAGCCAAGAAGGGACCAAAAGTTAGTCATAAGAATGACACTCAATTGATAAATGTTGGTAACAATGTTTTTGAGAGTTTTCTTGAAAGACTAAGGAAAGATATCTTGATGTCTAAAGTCTCTTATACGAATAAATGTTGTGATAATCACACTCTTCATCACAAATAAAATAAGAAAAACAAGAGACGGAACAAGAGTAAAAAGAAAATCAAGCAAGAGGTCAAGAGTGATGATACTGTCTTGGTCACTTGTGACAAAGAAGACAAGGCTCAACTCAACACAACCTAGTTGTGTTGGAATGTGCATGCTCACCTTTGTGCTCAATCTTATGAAGGGTGAGGAAGCACATGAAACTGAGCGGATGACCTCTCGGTTATTATATGACTAATTAACATCTTTAGGGAGATTTCTTTTCTTCTATACTCATACCTTCTCTATCTATATTTGATCTTTTGATAGAAATGGTAATTTTGAGTTTATGATGTTGATATATACTGATCAGATATGTGTAGCTCTTGTTTTTACTGTTAAAACGAGCCAAAAATCACTAAATTCGGATATCGTATGCAAAAATTATGCCTAAAACAATTTTGTGTATGAATTCGTGTTAGGATCCGTCACAACCCAATCACATGGATCGGTCACAACCTATACATGTGACTTGGTATGACTGATCCCTGCCTAGTCCATACGAAAGGAGTGTAAAACTGATTCGCTCATAACTTCTTAGTCCGAACTCGGAATGACCTCATTCTTTTTGCGTTGTTTTTGTAATTCAATTTCCTACAAGATTGAGGTAATTGCAATACTTGATTTTCTGTTGAATATTTATGGTGTATTGCATTTGAGTTTATGATATAAACCATTGTGTTTCAGTCTCATATATTGGCTCACTTCCTTATGGTTAGTGACTTTTGAGTATAGCCCATCTTTGGATTATATCTTCGTGATTGATATATAAAAATCATAAGAAAGTTGTGATGGTATAGCTCATATGTAAGTCACATATACTAATGTTTGTTTATGTTCTATAAACAAAATATTTGGTATACATATGAGTACTCCAGATATAAGAGATAACTGTAGGTTTTTGTTAACCTTAATATTCGATCTCATATGACTATAACCCTTATGGTTTGTGTGGCTTTTTTATTTAGCGGGATTAAGTTCTAGCCCATGTTGGTAGGCTTTATCAAAGGATCATAAGGTGTTCCGATTGAAATTCATAAGTGAAAAGTCACAATATGTTGAATCAATTTATGTTTACATGAGTTGTGTTTAGCATAACATATGTGTTTCGGGTTTTCAACTTTTGCTATTGGCACACATTAGTTAAAACCGATTCAACATTTCTCTGGTAAAGGTTGCTTTTGTTGTTGTTCTTTTGTTCTTGCGAGAGGATGAAAACACATTGGGGGAGAGTTCTTATTTGAACTTGCGCTTAATGATATATCTTTCTGGGGAGAAGAGGCTGCGGAATTTGAGGTAACAAATTTGTTAGTTAATCGTTTTCCTTTTTAACAAAAGCCTGTTTATATTGCATATATTTTGCTTTTGCTTAACAAAACTTCGGTACAATTGATATGTTCCATTATATTGTGTATGGATGTGTGTGTATGATTCAATTATTTCCGGTTAAGAAAAATTGTGTCAATTTATTTGGCTTATTGTTTGGTATCTTCTTTATTGTTGGGTATCAAGTGTTTTTGCTTAACGAAATTCGGTGCAATTGTGGTGCTATAATGTTTATGTTTGTTTCAATTGCTTCCGGTTAAGAAAATAATTGTGCAAGTCAATTTATTTTGGTTTGTATGTATTGTTTGTGGCTTAACAAATGGGATCATTTGTTTAGTCCAATTGATTCCGGATAAGAGAAACTAAGTTAATTTTGATCTTAGTTAGACATATCAAATTGGAGGATTCGATTATTCTAGTCTAATCGAATGCCTTAACAAGAAAAACTAGTTAACTAACCTAGTGTTTGTCTTGTCTAAATAGAAAGGTCTAAGTTATTGTCTGAATAATTAGAGCCTGATGAGAGAAATAAAGTTAATACTGATCTTTATTTTGGTCTTATAGAAATAAGCGGCTGTGCATACGCAACCGGTCTAACAAGGGAATTAAGTCTCTTAGCCGGTTTGTAAGACTATTAGGGAAAATTGCTTTGGGCAATTGTTTCCTTGATAACATATTAAAACTAAATTACTTGTAGTTTCGGTTTTAATATTGGTTATCTAAAGTGGTATGTGAAACCTTCGTGCTTAACTCTTATAGGTTGTTTACAAGTCTTTTAGATTTGTAAGATCCTTTCGGTTTGTCCTTTATTTTCTCGAACCTTTGTCATTTTGTGACAAAAAGGGGGAGAAATATATGGAGTAAACAAGTGATTTGTAATCACTAAGGAAAGGATAATTGTGCTTAAACGTTATATCTAACGAAAGAGTAAAGCATTGACTAAGGGGGAGAAACATATCATACTGTTGAGTAGTAATTCTTACTACAAAAGGGGAATAACAAATATGTTCGGATTGAATATTTACCTAGCTTACCTTTAGGGGGAGTAAAAACTTTTGTTATTCAAATGTCAACATCGGCATTTATTGATTGAATATATACAGGTTATTGTGCTGTTGAAACTTGAATCAAGCGTATATAAAATGAATTATTTTTTAATTTGTTTATCCATATGTAATAAGAGTTTTGTCACTAAATTGACAAAGGGGGAGATTTTTAGATCATATCTCCGTTGAACTCACCAAACGTTGGTATGTCAAGTTTGGTTGTCATATTTTAGTATCAAAACTCATTTAGAGTCGCTTGATTAAATACTAGAGTCAACTTCGTTTAGGTTAGACTAGAAAATCTAGGAATGTTGAAACATACAAGTATTACTCTGAAGATCTGAAGAATGTGAAGAAGTAGTGAACTACAACGACGACATCATCCTTCCACTTAAGGTTAGTAATATTGACTTGAACTGTTTCATTCCTAACGTATCTTTATAGTCATGCTATACTGAAAACATAATTCCAAAGTTGTATATACTGTACATATTGTATAATACTCTAGTGATGTGACATGATCATAATAGTATGGTCATAGTATTAGGGAATTAGACTACGAAGTATAACGCTTATCTTTTGAACTTCGTAGATATGACATCGACATAATCTTATATATATTATTATGATTATGTGAATGGGTTATGGTGAAGATTTCATCCTAGGAAAAAATGTTTTACATTTGTTTAAAGGAAGTACATTCATGAACTTGTTTCGTGAATCGAAAGGGAAATCATTAGGCTTATTTGTTCGGCTATTCATTACAAATCTTTGGATGACCAATATGTGTGAGATGGTAGAACCGATCTTAATTTTTTTATGTATCTTGGTATAACTAATCACAATTCCTGACTTATAATTTGGTGTGAATGGTTTTTATTAATTGGTGTAACTGATCCTAAGTAATCACCATGTGATGGTATGATCGATCCTTGTAATTGGTGTGACCGATTCTAGTAATTGGTGTGACCAATCATGAGTGTATGTGTGACCGATCTTTGTAATTGGTGTAACCGGTCCTGGTAACTGGTGTGACCAATCAAAAGTAATACCATGTGTAGATATAACCGAACCTTGTAACCGGTGTAACTGATCCTAGTGACTGGTGTGACCGATCACAGGTGTTTCCATATTTAGGTATAACCGATCCTAGTGATTGGTAGAACCGATTGAACCCCATGTATGTGATTTGGTATTTGATCAATCACATAGTAGTCTTGGAATACAGGTGATCCAATTCTAAACTTGTTTGGAAGTGTGGTATAACCGATTCCAAAAATACAAATCCATGTAAATATGAATAAGGATTTGTGGTAAAAAAAATGTCAACATACTTTGAACACGAACAGTAACTCTTATCATTTATTGTTCAAAGATATTCCTTAGTACTCAAGGTCCTTCCGAAATAAATTAAGAATCTTTTAATTAAGGTTTTTGGTTTTATATGCTTCAACAAGGGGCCAAGATACATATACATTACCATAACTGAACAAAACTATATTTGTGGTCATACCTTATGTCGATCAGAATGGCGTCCAAATTCCCAAGGGATTGTTATGTTGATCTGATTTAATAAAATGACCTAGTTAATGGTGGGAATCCACCAAAGCAACAAAATTTATAAAACTACCCCTTGGATGACCACCATGTTGAATTAAACTGCCTCACTAAAACCTTGCCAATAAAACCCAATGGGAAAAAATATGGACGAAGGAAAAAGAGCACAAATATCAACATTTTGAAGAAAAAATTTAACGGCGGCAAGATGTTGCCTCGTTAAAACCTTGTCAGGAAAATCACATGGGACAAAACCTGAAGCGAAGGAAAAAAAGAGTACAACTTTTGACGTAAATATGGATGCTAACCCAACTATATGAGTTTTACATAAGACAAGCATCAAAATAATAACTCTAGTCTATCTTGAAGACGAGTTTATGCTAGCATAATTCAAACTGCATATTTAGTAAAGAAAAGAAAATAGAACTTATGCTGCAAAAGCATGGATTTTGGTGTTTTTAAGGACTTCTCAAAAGACCTATAAAATTGATATCATCTTCTTCTTTTTTGATAAGAAAATTTAATTAATATTTAGAATGTTATTACAAGGAGCGGATTTTTTTTTTAGCAAAAACAAAACGTATAAACCACTGAGATCCCTAAAGAGATCCAGTGTTGGACACACATTTGTTGCATCGTTAAAATCTTGACAAGGAAAACCCATAGGGATAAAACCTTGACCAAGGAAAGAGTACAACGCGATAAGTCCGATAATAAAACTAATACTCAAAGAAGTCTCACTATAATCTAAACAAAGGTTAGTCTTCAGTAAAATAGGAAACTTCAGTTCTCCTTCGGTACCCAATTAGAAGTCTTCTAATACTGGCTGTATGTTGTAGTCCGCACACAAGTTATGGAAGATGAGCACCTTAGCTCGCGATAGAACTATCAAGATGGATTCCTGCGCCCTTCTAGTCACCTCATGAGTGGTAGAAGTGTCACGACGACGTATCCAGGAAAGGGGGTCCTATTGTTGATTACGGATGGTGGGAGCATTGCCACAATCGAGGATTCATTTGGTGGGTGTTGAGGTTGCATCTTCAAGAAAACACATCCATTGGGATCACCAGCCCTTGAGCTTAATCTACTTAAAGAAGAAGCCATATAAACATAGCCAGCATTGATTTCAACATCATGTTGTTTCACAGGAGTCTTCATTTTCCTATTCAAATAAAAATCACAAAAGTATGTTAAATTACATACCAACCTTACACAGACACAATACATAATAAATGGAAAAAAATAACATTACACTAGTTAAAGCAGATGCAAACATAAAACATATAAAGGGAGAAAACAAAATTAAAGCTAGGTTATCTAGAACTAAAACAAAAAAAATTGTACAAGATGAGGTTAAAGTAAAAGCCTAGTCTAAGGACAATGTATTTACAAGGAGCAAAAGCAAGATGCGGCCAAGTACAATGACTACTAGTAAAGAAAAAGTACTACTGTGAGCTAGTATAAGGATCTAACAAACCGACTAAAATAAAAAGTATTCTAACTAGACTAAATCTAGCTAAAGATCAATTGTATCCAGTAAATTAGAAAAATATCAGCAAAAAAAGGAGACAGGAAAAAGAATTATTTAAGGCTAAATTATGCTATTGAACTTGAAAATTAGCCATTAGGAAAAAGAGAGAGGGAGAAACAGGCCCCTGAATGGCCAAATTAAACTGAGGTGCTCTCCTGCTGCAATAAACTAGTAGTGGCCAACCTGAAACGAGCTCCTCCTAAGTTAAAGAGACCAAACCTTGGCAGCAAAAGTTAGTAGAAAAAAAACAAGCTAAGAAACTAACAGCAAATTGAATATAACCGAAAACAGGAAGGCTTGAAAGGACTTACCTGGGGGCTTTATCAGATCAGAGGGGCTAGGGATGGATACTGAGTGTAAAATCTTCATTAGACGGTTACTCGGCAGGAAAAAAAGGTCGCTTATTCAAACAAGCAAGACAGAAAATCATGAAGGATTTTAAACACTTAACAAGAAGGCAGTCATATAGTTGCATACATTTAACAAGCAGGGGAAAGGGGAGTCAGGATTAACTAGGTCGAAACAAATGGTCTAACCCCATTTCGAGGAATCCAAAGAGAGAACTAGCCATAACCAATCAAAGAAAAAAGAAAAGAGCAGGAGACATAACCACAGATTCAAAAACAAAAACACCAATGTATCATGCTATTATTTCATTATGTATTCATGACCCACCTAAGATCAAAAAACGAAAAGAAGAAGAGCTAGGAGAAACTCAAACAAAGAAGAAGGTAAGGACTCGAACTCAAAGCAAAAGCTAAAGATAAGATTAAAACTAAGAAGGAGATATCAAACATAAAACTTATGAAGGGTTAACAAACTAAGCAGCCTATTTCAGAGACAAGAGAATATCTAAAGACAACCAGAAACAAGAGGCAGAGGATTGAGAAGAACACCCTCCTCACAAACAATAACCAGCAAATAAGAATGAATACAACTTGAACACATATTCATGTATTTAGCTATCCAAACAAATAAGAAACTTTCGCTTTCCTGCACATACAGAAACCCTATTTGTGAAACCCCAATTTAAGAGTTTCAATTTTAAAAACACCTTTCAAACCCCCATTTTTACTGAGTCCAAGAAAGCAAAGGAAGAACAAGGAGGAAAACAAGATCACAGAGAGAAAAATAAAAAGATAAGAAGCTTCAAAACAAGACCATAAGCCCTAGGAAGATGTTCATTATTTTCACAAGACCAGAAACCATTTTGAAATTCATTTTAACAGACCTGCTTTTAAAACACCTTAGAAATCATTTTTTAGAGAACCCCATTTTTCACAGCACATAAGAAGCAAGAGAGAAAGAGAGAAAACTAGCGCAATAAGAACATAACATGATTAATATTCAACCAAGATTAGAAATCACCTAAGATAAGAAGCATGAAAGGCGATAGAAAAGCATGCAAACCCTAGACCTAAACCAGATTCGAGACAATACAAAGATTAAACCTTCGATACTAAGAAAAGACTAATTCGTGTTATCATCATGTTATAGGCAAGAATACAAAGACACATCTAAACATGAATCAACAAACATTGGATTTAACCCCAAAAACAAGAGGAAAAGAAAAGTTTATTTTATCCTGCAAAGGATTGTTAACACATAAATGATTGTTAGCAAGAGGAAAAGAAAAGTTTATTTTCTCAAACATGATATCATTAATCAACTAATCCGGATTTTTGGTTTTGTACAATTTTTTTTTTTTTAAACACATAAAGGATTGTTAACACTGACACAGTCAGGTAGCTGTCTGAATATAATTTGAATCCTAAAAGGATTACAAATTTGAATATGTTCCCAGCCATATTTGTTGTGTAAATGAAATTTGAGTCCTTCAAGGACTTCCACGGCAAAAAAATCATACATGGAAAACAAAAAATTATTGAATCAATCCTAGGGTTTGAGAAAATAAAAATTAAACCCTCAAATCGTTTTTACAACAATCATATTTCTTATATAACGCATGAAGACTACACCAACATGTAATTTTAAGAATTCAGGCTTGCACGGTTAAGGTGTTAAGTCTTGGATCCAATTGCGTTATCGTGCTGATAACGTATTGTGAAATAGAGAAAGAGAACAAAGAGACACCAAGTAAAGGGAAGAAGAGAGAGATTTCTATTGATATCTGTGTTAGACAAACACTAGAGCCTCTATTTATAGGGCTAGACACAAGGGCATCCCAGTAATAAACGAGATTCACCCTAGATATTCTTAACATAATTACGTTTATAACATTAAGAAGAATCCTTAATAAAAAGGTCAATAAAATCACCTGGTCTTTCCATAAAAGCACTTCGTTTTGAAGCGTTATATCCGCAGAAACCGGGGTTATAGTATTTTGGATAAAGCTAGCGGAAATATATTCACTCGAATGAAATTGGTCACCCAAACAGTCTTTTTCTTCTCATTCGGATTCTGCTAATAGTATTTACTACTAACCTTAATTACCTTTCCCCTATAAGGAAAAGTTAAAATAAAAATCCCAATTTATTTTCTTTAACCCACGATTTTAACGTCACCTATAAATAGTACCATAACAGCTTCACAAAGTTTCTATACTGAAAACAAAATCATTGAAAATATGATGAAGAAATATCTACCTCTTCATCTTTTTCTCTTCTTCTCATTCTACTCCCTCTCTTATCCTCATGTGATGATCAACAGGTACATGTTGTTTCTTCTTCTGTCTTTTGTTTGTTCGATATAAGTTTTGTCATTGTTTATATGCAAATATATTGATGAGTTTTTCCCCTGAAAATCTGGTGCAGGTCTATATAATATATTTTGGTGAACATGAAAGTGGAGGAAAAAACATTCAAGAGATTCAAGATTCTCATCATTCTTATCTTCTATCTGTTAAGAGTAGTGAAAAAGATGCAAGAGATTCACTTCTTTACAACTACAAAAACATTATTAATGGATTCGCTGCTTTACTTATAGCCGACGAAGCTTCAAAATTATTCGGTACATGCTTACTATATATATGTCCTTTTATACATCTGTCAATCTATTTTCTTTGATTCACTTTCTGAATATATGGTAAAAACACAGAGATGGAAGAAGTGGTTTCAGCTTTCCCAAGCAAACAGCACACATGGTCTATCCAAACAACAAGGTCGTGGGATTTTATGGGTCTTGATGAAAAAGACAGTAATAGTAACAACTATTTCAAGCCCAGAACAAATAATGCATTGTTACGTCAAGCTAATTACGGCGAAAATGTTATCGTTGGCATGTTGGATTCAGGTGCGCATACACATTCAAAACTATAAAACTCAACTCTCTGTTTTGCTTAAGTTTAAATGACACGTACGGCGATATCAACATCAATCTGACATCTTATACTTCTCGATCATAGTTTTGCAACATCATATATCATCAGTATGCCTGTATCTTTTTTCTACTCAAGGATTATCACTTTCGAGAATAAATTTCAATTTAAATCCCCTTCGATTCAAGTGTTTGTACTATGTATATTATTCGAAGCTGCTAACGGTTAGCTTTTTTAGTCTTGTTTAATAGCCAATTGCATACCCTGGATTATAATAAACTGGCTCATTATCACCCATTAACTTAATTTAGTGTCACATGTATATCTATATGTCAGTACAACAGTAAAAAAATATTGATTAAGCAATTTGGCTATTCTTTATTTTTAGTTAGCGAAAGTTCTTAGAAGGATAGATTCAAATTGAAGTTTTACTTTTAGTCAGGGACAGATTCATGTGAATGTGAGGCTTAATAATGTTGTATATGTACAAAACTAGGTATATGGCCAGAGTCTAAGAGTTTCGACGATGAAGGGATGGGACCAGTGCCTAAGTCATGGAAAGGTATCTGTCAAACTGGAGATTCCTTTACCTCCTCCCACTGTAACAGGTCAATTGAACTTCACTAATTGATTTTGCATTTCATTTTCTTCACACTAGTTTAATGTCTAAGTAAGGACTACAAATGGGAGTCGTGACACGTTATCACTCGATTTTTCGGACACTCAACTCTTAGTCCAGCACCCCAAACACTATATGGACCAACCGAATATGTAGATGGAGATTTCTCACAAAGAATCACTCTAAAATGAATTTTTCCAGATACAAAAATATCCCTTCTTTTGTATGGTCCCTCTAAATATTATCTTCAGGGCCTCAACAGTTGATTGGTTTTCAGAATCAATTTCAAACCTTCATTACATACAGTTTCCTATTTGCTAAAGATTTATAGTGATAAGTGTCTGCTCTCCAATTTATTGGAGCTCTTTTAATAAAGACTAGTTACAATTTGGAATTATTGGACCATCTTGGAGTATCAACAAACTTGGATGAATTTAGCAGTAATGAATGCATCCCCTGGCAGAATAGTTTCTTGATGAGCTCATTCATCGCACATCAAAACAAAAGAAAAGGAATTTCTTCACACGATTATATTTGTCCTAATGCAACAACTAATTGACTCGGCCATTTACCAGAAGGATTTTTGCAATTTGTTAATGCCTTCAACGTTTCACTGACCTTTTGGAGCAGACAACCAGGGTTGGAATATAATGCGGATACTTCTGCGTTCGTTTCTGTGGCGTGTAATTCTGATGAACACTTGTCCTTAAACTAGTGGTTGTACGTATATGTATGATTTAAATTTAAGATAAAATAAAAATCCCAATTTATTTTCTTTAACCCACGATTTTAAGGTCACCTATAAATAGTACCATAACAGCTTCACAAAGTTTCTATACTCAAAACAAAATCATGGAAAATATGATGAAGAAATATCTACCTCTTCATCTCTTTTCTCTTCTTCTCATTCTACTCCCTCTCTTATCCACATGTGATGATCAACAGGTACATGTTGTTTCTTTTTATGTCTTTTGTTTATTCGATATAAGTTTTGTCATTGTTTATATGCAAATATATTGATGAGTTTTTTCCCTGAAAATCTGGTGCAGGTCTATATAATATATTTTGGTGAACATGAAAGTGGAGGAAAAACCATTCAAGAGATTGAAGATTCTCATCATTCTTATCTTCTATCTGTTAAGAGTAGTGAAAAAGATGCAAGAGATTCACTTCTTTACAACTACAAAAACATTATTAATGGATTCGCTGCTTTACTTACAGCCGACGAAGCTTCAAAATTATCTGGTACATGCTTACTATATATATGTCCTTTTATGCATTTGTCAATCTATTTGCTTTGATTCACTTTCTGAATATATGGTAAAAACACAGAGATGGAAGAAGTGGTTTCAGCTTTCCCAAGCAAACAGCACACATGGTCTATCCAAACAACAAGGTCGTGGGATTTTATGGGTCTTGATGAAAAAGACAGTAATAGTAACAACTATTTCAAGCCCAGAACAAATAATGCATTGTTACGTCAAGCTAATTACGGCGAAAATGTTATCGTTGGCATGTTGGATTCAGGTGCGCATACACATTCAAAACTATAAAACTCAACTCTCTCTGTTTTGCTTAAGTTTAAATGACACGCACGGCGATATCATCATCAATCTGACATCTTATACTTCTCGATCATAGTTTTGCAACATCATATATCATCAGTATGCCTGTATCTTTTTTCTACTCAAGGATTATCACTTTCGAGAATAAATTTCAATTTAAATCCCCTTCGATTCAAGTGTTTGTACTATGTATATTCGAAGCTGCTAACGGTTAGCTTTTTTAATCTTGTTTAATAGCCAATTGCATACCCTGGATTATAATAAACTGGCT
>JAJJMB010007966.1:0-31837 GCA_023531105.1 Papaver atlanticum | reverse complement strand
TAACATAACACTATTAATACTTTACGAAACATGTCCCAAAAAAAAATTGTTTTGTTAGTTAAGAATGAACTTAAAGAATACCTTTGTCGCATAGATCTTCGCATCCCATGAGTTTTTGTATCCAAACAATGTGGTCCCTCCATCATTTGGAGTACCATAAGTTGGGTTCACTGGTGGCAAACACAAATTATCAGGGGGAATGTGTGAGTATCTATCACAAGGCGGCTTCGGCTTCTTTTTCTCTTTAACAGGAAGAATTTCTTGCTCTTCTCCCTCTTCCTCCTCTTCTTACTATTCCTCCTCTTCATCCTCTCCCTCCTCTTCTTCCTCTTCATCCTCTCCCTCCTCTTCCTCCCCTTCTTCCTCTCCTTCCTCATCATTCTCTTCCTCTTGTCCTTCTCCTTCTTTGCCCTGTCCTTGTTCTTCTTCCTCTACATTTTCAACGTGTTCTCTTTGTTGTTCAACCTCTTCATTTCCTTGGTCTTTATTTCCTTGCTCTTCTTCATCATCATTCTCTTCTTCAATAACATTATCAATTGTATTCTCCATCACCTCTTGATTGACATCTTGGATTACATTATGAACATTCTCTTGGTTCACTTCCTGTAACGACCACCCTTTATGTTTAGCATTTTTAGTACCACGGTTTCTGAAATACAAATGTATTCTACCACGAGAGGTGGGAGTTCTCAAATCTTCATCTAGGCGGGGATTAGATTTTTTTCCTTTGTTCCTAATGAATGAAAACCACATTATTAGCTAAACAGAATATTGTCTTATCAAATAAAATTGAACATGGGATTACATCAAACAAAAAATGTTAACAGATTAAAGTTCGGTTATCTGGTATAAGTTGCGAAGTCACCGAACTACAAGTTTGGTGTTGACCGATCAAAGTTCGGTTACCCCATAGAAATTGCGAAGTAACCGAACTATATTTTATCAAAGTTCGGTTACCTATATAAATTTAGCGACTACACTGAACTCAAATTTCTCATATAAAGAAGGAGTTCGGTTACGATTTTTTTTGCGAGCTTACCGAACTACATAGTTCGGTTACCTAAAAATTCCTAATTTGCCGAACTGTTCTTCATATTGAAAGTTCGGTTACCAAAATCTAGGGTTTTCAAAATTTCTCCTAGCCGAAATCTATAATGTAACTACCATTTTCTATGGTTTTTGATGATTTCTAATCGATTTCTTCAACAAAAAACGATTAAAAGGAATGGGTATGAAGGAAATTACCTGCGGATTTTCATTTTACTCGAATCGGACTTCTTGGTTGCTGTTGGATGTTGATTTGGTCTCCCAACTTTGCTTGAAATTGTTTATCAATTTGAAATTGATTTGGGAGATTCGCTATATTTGCCAGTCCCGGACTCAATCCTGGAATTCTTGGTGTCTGCTTAGAATGCATTGTTTATAAAGATTGATTAATCGACGATGAATTTTTTTCGAATCGACGATTAACGTCGATGTCTACGAAGAAGAGGAAAAGAAGAGAAGAAGAAGAAGAAGAAGAAGATCCTAATCTTTTAGGAAACCCCTTAGAATGTAGGGTGGACATTCCTATCACAAAGTAGTCCCCCACCTTTTTTGAGTAGTCCCCAAAAAATTGTTCAAAATAATTGTCAAAATGCTAGCAGTAATACACAGACTCAGACCTAGGTTGAGCATAGGCCGGACCGGACTGGTTTTAGCCTCATCTAAATCTAATACACAACATATTTTAAGTTTGATCCTCATTCGATCCATCCACGCATTTACAATTGGATGTGGATGGTCCAATGGATTTCTTCTATGTTCAATTGTATATTATAATTTGAGGGGAAATTGCTGGCCTCACATTGAAAGTTAGGTCAAAAGCTTGAATTCTAGAGCTCCTGGCCCCCGGCCAATAAGAATTGAGGGTTTTGAGATCCTTTCGGTACACATGCTCAATATCGATATATCAAACCTACTTGCAAAACCAAACCGATACCCTAATTCGTGAGACCGAAGTAAAACCCTAATCTCCAATTCTGTTGCCGATTTCTCTCCTATTCTTCTTTGTTTTTGCGGCACCAACAAACGTCTGCTGCCGATTTCCCTCTGCCTATTCTTCTTCATTTTTACAGCACAAAGAAACACACTCCTGATTTTTACATGCGTAGAGAACAAAGGAGCTTCCCAATGCTTATAAGGAGTATAATTGCTTGATTCTAATATTGTTGACTGAGTGCAATAGTTAATTGAAGAAAGAAGGAATCAATAGAAATACATATGGAAAAGGTTTGTATTTTGTAGAGTCTCTTAAAGTTTTGATTTCAGTTTATTATCAGGTCGAACCAGATATGGGTTAGGATTTGATCGTTTTCTCTATTTATTTGATTTGAGGTTTCTTATTTTTGGTTCTTCAATTACAAACCTAACCAAGATTGTGATTTTTCAGTTACACATAAGCAAGAAATTTTATGTATTTTTGTAGTGTGCTTTTGATGAACTGATTTATGTCTTTCTCTCTATTTTTTTTTTACCAGAAATAAGAAACCAACTACCAATTTTCTTCAGCTTACAGAGGTGGTAAAAATCGAAACTATTGTATTAATTTACTTTTTTGTTACTAAGAAACCTTATTTACAGAATATCAAAGGTGTGGTGCACTATGTAGGCCCCAAATAAATACTCTTAAATTTATGACAGTCTTGACACAATTGGAAAAGGAAGTGTGGTCCGGTCTTGGGAAGTCCAAAAGATTGATTTATGTTACTGAAGTGTGATCACATCAGTGGTTTACCTCATGCCTTAAGAAGCCAACATGGTCGAGATGGACATATGATTGATTTATATTACTGTATTATTGTTGTATTGCTTCCATGTAACTTAGATTTTTCCATGAAATTTAGTTTGTAGGTTGCATCAATGAACTTGGAGAGCTTTTGATGTGGTTTATTGAGTATTGATGTATGTTTTATTGAGTATTTTAGGTTTTATTTGTTTGTGTGAACTGAAATAGGTTCAAATGATTGCAGACTCAGAGCTTGATAGCGAGTAAGGTTATTGTACAATCAACTAAATGGATATTATTATGATCTAAATCGGGCTTCTATTACTCGGACGCAATAGGTATTGGCTTTTACATGATCTTCTTTTTGTCTCATTTCGCTTAATTTTGCATTTTATGTTTTTATTCGTCTTCCAATTTAATAGGGTCTTTGGCTTAAAACTACATTGTATACTACAAAATGTGGGCAAGCCAAGGTTAATCCCAGGTTGTCACTTGGTTTAGGTGTTGGATCCCAAGTTACTTCTGATTTATGCACCAACAAATTAAAGACTCACTTGAAGCCTCAAAAACTTCTCTTATATAGAGGGCATATATTGTTGCTTCATTGAAAGGAATATCTAAATTTTAGTTTGGAGGAAACAGGTTAATATCTACACTTTCGCTCATTAAAAAAAAAGGATTTTCATTACAGAAATGCATTATTTTATTTTATTTTTAAATGCAGAGGCAGAGAAGAAACCATTCTCTTGGTGCACCTCTCTTAAGGATTAATGACGACCAATGAAGTGACCATACTTCATTTTTTATATCTTCTGATCTAACAGAGTTTGGGAGGTCTCGGTTTGCAGTAATTTCTGTTGGTACTACTTTAATATTAGACTTTCCAAGAACTCTAGAATTTATTTGGTAAATAGCACCAACTTATCTTTTAATGTCACGTAAAAGTGTATATAGATACTAATGCTTCTCAAGTGGAACCTCTGCACACAGGAAACACATGGATTTACTGTTGCGTGTTATAAGACCCATGAATTCCCAGCGTCTTTTACACAAACAATTGTCTCCAGGTGCTACTGTCTAAACTTTATATTTGTTTCCATGTTTTCAACTTACTAAAATTTGCACAGCTCTATATTTTTTTCTGTTAGTTTGGGGCTCACGTGTCATATCAAATATTTGCATTCCCTGCTAACGATATGTGTCGTTATTTCTTTACTATTATGTATTTAAATTTTTTGATACCTTGGGGTTTCCAGTCTCAATTGAATTTGATCAATTCGTGTCCAGGGTTGTTACGTTTCTTAGGCAAGTGCGGTTGGTGGTTGAGATTTAAATATTAAGAAGATGGTGGTGCCCTGGTGCTGGACTTGATCCAGTGTTAGCGACAATTTCCTCAGTTTGATCCATCTTTATTGGTTCCATTTCATGTGTGTACACGGACACACCATATTACAGGTTGGTGATATTAAGATTCTGTCTATTATATATAGTTTAGTGAATTTATTTGTACTCTATCTCAAGCTGTAGTTCTGTTTTATTGCTAGTATGACAGCTCACTAGTTGTTTTGGTGGATCAGGGACTTGATATGCGAATTACATGTTTATTTAGAAGTGGTGACCAATATCTCAAATGACAGTTTGAAGTTTTCAATAGCTTTATCCCTTTATGCTTATGAAGCAGGGGTTCAAGTAAATTATCTTCATGATATCCCTTTATGGTTATAGATCACAGGGGCCTTAACTAAGAGTTATTAAATTAAATTCCAATTACTTGCTGTCTTAGCTCAAATGGAAGAGAACATGGTCTCAATCATGTAGTTGTGGGTTCGACTCCCACAGATGGCATTGTTATTTTAAGCCAAAACCATAATGCTTCCGATGGAAGTATTAGCTCTTCTTGCTGCAATCTATCGTGTCCCTGATATTAGTTTTTTGTTTGTTTACATTTAACAACTGATATCTTAGGATAATGGGTCTACTGAAGTTGGCGTATCTTGAATGCACATCATTGATAGCTTGATATGTTGTTTCAGCGACAGTAAAGTAATATTTCAGGTCTTATGTTGTGGTGTTAAATCATTTCAGCTACTGCTCTGTTTTGGTAATTTAGCTGTTTAGGTTAGAGCTAAAGAAAACCTTGGCAATTATGAGCATAGGAAAAAGATGAACTATTAGAGAAATCTATTATACAACTATATGGTAGAGAAGCTATTAGACAGGTACATCGTATCGGTTCCAGATAACATGAGTATTTGCTTAGTATGTTTTTTTTTTAATGTTCCGAGCACTGTTTTCGTTGTCTTTACATTTTTGTTATCAGAAGTCTTGATATTTAAATAGTTAAATATGTGTGAAATATTCATAAAAGTGACCAGATTTATTTTCTCATCTTAATATTAACTTCCGGGATTTCGAGTGACCGGACTTTTAGTTGTGTGCAACGCACTGGTACACAACTAGTTATTTTAAATAGAGAAGCAAAACTAAAAAAATCCTATAAAACCTATCAAACCAAGATATATATATAACAAGTGTCATGGACAACAAAAAACAAGTCCTTACAACAGGCACTAGCTGTATCATATACACAAGTTCTCAAATATAAAATGACTGTATAACCTACTTAGAGCTTCTCCAATGGTTGATGTGCTTATTTCATATGTGTCAACATTGTCTTGACTTTCTCTTGGTAAAAATTCCCTTATATAGATATAAATTCCTAAATATTGAGAACTAAAAAAATTCATCTCCAACCCAAATCAATTTTAATCTTTTGTTTCTTAAGTGTCATTTAATAATTGGTTAACAATCATTCTATTTTTATTTTATAACTTGTTTCGCTAACACAAAAATGACTAGGATAGGAAGACATTGTAAAGGTGAATGTCTAGTTTTAGACATTCGCCTTGACAATGTCTTCCCAAAATTAAGACATATCACTCCACATTCATTTAAGAAATCAGGGTTGGAGAAGGTTTTTATAGAAAATTGATGTGTATCCTATGTGGATTTGGATATTTAGCCTCACACACATTCCATTGGAGAAGCTCTTAACAACATCATATGTGTAATAAATTATGTATGTAAACACTACTAACCCCATAATTTACTAAAACTCCATACATAACCTTAATTTGACGGTTGTGGGTGTCTAATGAGTTTTTAACACAATACTCGCCAAAATCCCTTGGACCCCACAAGTTATACCAGTATCCAGTCCATTTATGTAAGGATCGGGCTCCCACCTGCAAGAAAAAACAACAACAGATGGGTCGGTTAGGATTCGCGAATTGAATCACAAATACTCATCTATACTTGGACCTTTGCTCCAATTAATGATAAGCGCATTCCAGAGTGCATTAGTCTCAAACAGAGTCAACCTTAACAACATTTTCATTGTTTCTGAATTTTTTCATCATATCAGATCATTTTCCCCAGCGAAAAATATAAAAATAACACGAAAGTTGGACATCCAAAAATCCTTTGATTTATTAAGGTTAGCTTCATGAAGACCTAGATCGGTTCATCAGTTACATCGTGTGGAAAATCACCTTGTTGCCGCTTGCTGCCAATGTGTACCAAAGATGGCTATATAGGCAGGCCTGGATTTCTCACTGCAGTAGAGTGGCCAAATAGGCCTTATTACCGCTTCAATTAACGTTTCATCGATGGAGAATATAACAACTTAGTTGATTGTTGCATCTTTCGCTGCAACTGTTGCTAATTTAGTAGTTTTTGGTTTTCTATTTGGGGTGCTTTCCTTGTAAGTGCCCCTTGCTTTGTAAACAAGTTTGCTTTTTTAATAAATTCGGACTTAACAAAAAAAAAAAAACCTCGTTGTAAATTCATCATCAACATCAATGATGGGTTCATTGTGGCTTAGAGAGGTGCTAGGCAGGGAGATTCATTGCCACCTTTTTTAGAGTACCGCTCGGTCAAACTCACAAGTTTTGCTATTTCAAGCTTATTGTCAATGTTACATGTACAAAACTATATTTTTATTTTTAATCTACTAAAGTCAAGTCTCGGACTATGATCAAAGTATGGTAGTTCAGTATTAGAAATAACTAAATAATCTCGAAGATGAAAACTGAATAAAAAACGAAGAAATTTGCGAGAACTTCTTCAACAAAGAGGTGTGTGAAGTCCGACATATCCTATTTACTCGCGGCATTTACCATTCATCCTACAAGACTATGTCGTAGGATATTAGTAGTTTAATATTGCAAACAAGAAATTTCGAGTTCAAGCTTGTCTTGGTTAAACTCTTGAAATATGTTCAAGCAATGGATGTTCGTAGATCCTTAGCAATCTTAGATAGAACAATTTATTGTTCACAAACTATTTTTGTTTCAAGTTGATCATTTGGAAATTTCCCAAGCAACAATGCATATTGTCTATGGCTATTGTGAATGTTTCAAATTTAATTATGAGAGATATGGAACTTCTTGGCACAAGGTAAACATACTTGCATGTATAACCTTGTAGTAGGGTAAAAACTGATCCTGGATAAAAATGGAAAATTGGGTATCCTGGTGAGAAACGAATCTAAACCCTAAACAAATGTACTGCACAGGAGTACTTTAGATTCGAGAGATCAATCTGTACAATCCTATCCTAAACCAAGAAATGGCCATTCCAGTATTGCTTCGGTCACAAAATGAAGGAGAATGGTTGATCTTAAGGAGGGAAGCAAAGAAAGTGTTGAGATCATAATGATGAATTCTGTAAAGTTTAGTTTCATGACTTGTATCAGAATGTAGAATTTGCTTGCAAATTGTAAGCTGTGAATCCTGGATGGTTTCTGAATACTTTTGTTAATAACTAGGAAAAATGTTCCCTCTCTGAAATAGATTGAAAAATCTATTTATACAAGTCATATTCGAACAAACTGATCTCGTTGGAAGTGGGAGTTATGAAGTAGTGGAGATCGTGGGTGAATGGTGAAAAATCGTGTCTTATGGTTATGGGAAGACTGGACAGTTTGTACTCCCACCACTCCTCTACCTGTTACCTGCCCGCTATTCCAGACACTTTCTCTTAATGGGCGTGTTGCACGCCGCACGCTGTAAACCGTCAGACCAATACCCTAATGAACATCCCCCAGTTATGACATGTTTGATGTCTCGAGTATTTTAGTAAAAAATAGCACTTAGTTATGACTGACATGATTTATATTACTAAGGATGCCAGGTAAAAGCCTACTCGTATAATTTGCTTTACCTATGGATGAGGCCTATATGTCTCGAGTAAGTCAAGTCATAAGAATGAGACTTGTTGCGAGTCCTCATAGGAGAAGGATGGCCGGTAGCCATTATGACATCTCATTGGTCGACTCAAATTAGATTTAATCCGATTAAATCAGCTAGCCAAGTTGGATGGTTGAGATGATTTGCGGCAGTTTATGTTGATTCGTGAAATTACGTAATCAGAAAATTCAGATGTGAGACTCGTACTAAAACTGCTGTAGAATTCTCATACGGACTCGGATTTTGATGATCCGCCCCTCCATTCTTATCAGAAAAAAATTCATATCTCCTTACGAGAGAATATTTAGGTTTTGAGCTCGTTTAAGATGTGAAAACATCCCGACATTAAAACTCAGGAAGAATTCGGGAGGAATTTTGTCAGTTTTCACCCAGGATTGAATCTAAGCCAGCTAATTCGGACGGCTAAGTTGAGCGGCTGTGATCAACTTAAGACTGTCATGGGCGGTCTTGACCTAATTAAGACCCTTTTGGGACCGCTCGACTGGTTTATTTTGGATGGTAATTGTGAACACTTCCTGCGGGTTAGGAGAGTTCTGATTGGTTGGGATAATAGAGGGCCCGTCCAGGAACATCATGGAACTTGTTTGGTCGCGCCAGGAAGGGGTCAGGCTTTCCAAATCGACCGGCCAAGCCATATGGTCGTGATCGTTTCTTCCTGGTTTCCCTTTTTCTTCCTGGTTTCCGATTTTTGGTAGAATTGTATTTCTACTAGCTCCAGGGCCGGTTTCCTAGCTTTCCTAGGTTTAGTCTCGACCAATATGGATCGAGATATCGTGCAGGCTCCGTTTTGGGGTAAAAAAACTAATTTTTTGTAAATTGGCAAAATTAGGTCAAAATTTGAATTTTGTGAATTGACACAAAATTGATCAATTTTTGGTGAATTTTGCACGTTGATACAAAATCACTAATCCTTATACTGGAGAGCAGCGCAGCGAGCGCGTCCCTGGATGAGTACCTTCATGCGCATCTTAATCCCGACACCTCAGGAAATTCATGCTACCCAGCTGAGAGTGAACATTAATTGTCATATCATGTCAATATTAAGAGTTCAGCCGGGAACATAGCATATGATAGATACTCAGTAAGCTCCGGCATTAGGGAATAATGCAGCTAGGAGCTTATTATGCAGCATCCCCGACATTAGTGAATAGTGCAGCTAGGAGCTTAAATACTCATTAGGCTCTATACTAGTGAACAATTCATCTAGGAGCTTGAGTTTCAATACAATATGAAGAGAGACATAGGCACTCATCAGATTTTGATATATTCTTCAAATTCCCTGCAGAATATAGACATATCAAGGTCTACTACTTCTGATGCCGGGTCAGGTAGACAGACTTTTACGGTTTCGCCCTAAACTAAAAACCACCATCAACAAACCTACTCAGTTTAAATTTCGTAAACTGTAGAGGTTTGCAAACCTGGTTTCTGAACCATGTATATTAGTCAAAACCATAATAGGAAATTTGTTGAAATGGCCAGAGATGCGAATAGTTTCATGAGCCATTTCCTTGTCAAGTAGTATCACTACTAGAGGGAGAATTTGTATGTACTTCTTCAGGAGATAAATAAGTAGTGTCACCATTATCTTCCTCGGCAGTAATTAACATGAATAATTGTTAAGATTTACAAATGTGACCAGGTCTATAAAATTCATCACAATTATAACATAGGCGTTTATCTCTTCTACCATTCATTTGTGTAGTAGTGAGCTTTTTGATGAGTGGTAATGAAGTGTCAGATGAAGTTTTAGTTGGTGTAGAAGGGTGAGTAATAATGGGGTTTGAAGAAGAAACATTGGGTTTACTGAGGTTTGCAGATGGGGAAAAAAAAGTTTGATGACAGATGGTGGGTGGGAAACATATAAAGGTGTAAGGTAAAATGCTCTAAAGTATTCTACGACTTAAACATTTTTCCAGTTGTACGAGTTTCTTCTTTCAGGTCACTTATAAAACTGAGTGTACATATACTCTCAGGGAGAAATAGATTGTTAGCGATCATTGAACTCTTATAATGCTCAAACTGGTCATAATAATCCTCAAAAACAGTTGTTTTTGAAACTTTATTAAAGCTACCCACATAATTATCATGAGCTACAGCTTCAAATCTTGCACATAAGTCCAAAACAAAAGTATATATCCCATAAAATCGATTGTTTACCTTGTTGATAACTCACAAACCAAGAATCAACTTTCAAGTCAAAATGAATCGTTGCCATATCCACTCGTTCCGAGTCATGAAATTTGTGTAGATAGAAGTATCTTTCACACTTAAGAACCCAACCACGAGGATTAGTACCATTAAATCTCAGAAAATCTACTTTTGGAGTGCGGGAAAATTTACCAGATTCTCTGTTACACACGTTCTTGATTATATCATGAAACCCATTAAAGGAATTTCGAGGATTGGTATGAGAACCAAAAACCGAACCTGAATCTGTGTGCTCTACGGATGGTGGTGGTATATGTTGATCAATTCCGAACATCTTACAGACGCCGACAACCTAAGAATCTAATTGATAAAAACCAAAATCCAAGTTTTCAACCTCAGAATCCAATTTGTGAAAACATGAATCCAGTTTGATAAAACAAGACATCAACTCATTCAAAGTTTTCGTATGTTGTTGAACAATGACGGAGAGGTCTTTAACGATGGGTTTATCGGGAATAGACATGATAACAGTTTCTAGGAGTGAATCTGATACCAATTGTAGTGTACCTGGATGTATAACTACAAGATGATGAAGATGATAAGAGTAGCAGAGCTACCTTCTCTCTGATGAGCAGAGACTTCACTTTCTATTGAAAGCAAATAATTTTGATTGATAAGTTTCAGGCGTTATAATGATTGTTCTTAAATAGCCTACCTATAATAACTGCATCTCAACAGCTATTATTACATCAGCCCCAAAATATAAAACTCGAGGAAATAACCCTAATAGTAATTAATCGTATTTTCTCTCTAAACTACCCTCACTGAGAAGTTACTAGTTAAAATAAAAAGGCTTAAGCCCGATATATATATGTGGATACATAGTTTTGGCCAGGATATTTGTGCCTGCTTGGGACAAGTTCTTGCTTTTCCATAGGTCATTAAACGAAAAGTTGATTACTTGGCCTGAAGCTTTACCATAGGTTTCCAAAGTGGCCAGCATACTCCACTATGTTTGATAATGGCTTTTCCATATGAGATAGTCATCCGCAAAAAGTAGATAACTATTATAAGGATATTTGGGAGAAGTTTAAAGCCAGCGAATGCCCAGGTTTTTAGCATAGGATATGGATTTGGAAAAGAATTCTACGCAGATTATGAAAAGATAAGGAGAGAAATGATTTCCTTGTCTAATCCTTTTGGTTGGCTTGAAATTGGTGCTAAGGATATGATTAATGAGAATCCTAAAACAAGTCATGAGAGAGAGAGTGTCAGAGAGAGAGGAGAAACCTCGGGTAAGGATTCAACAACTCAAATCGATTCAAAAACATTTGAATTTTCTTCTCAAAAATTGGGGAATCAAGATGGATTCAAGATTGTGGAAAAGGGAGCTCGTGCTCTCAATTTCAAAATCATCTTCTTGGCTTATATTGCTTCATGGATGAGCAAGGTTTTTCATGAAATTCTGAAGACTCAAAATAGTAGAAGCAAATGGACGAACAGAGATAGCATGTTTGATTTTCTCATTGAAAAATGCACAACTCTAGAGGAGAATTTATTCAAATCAATAGAACTGATGAGAGCAAAGCAAACAATAAGGCACTATTTATTCCTAAGGAGAAGATCAGTATGGTTGGGACTATTTAATGTATTCGTCCCGCCACACCAAATTAAATATGCATCACCATGGGGCGAGGCATCAAATTAAAAATGCATCGCCACGGGGCGGGATGAAGCCCCGCGCACACTAAGTTAAAAGAAGAAAAAAAATCAGGTGCGTAGCACGGGCACAAATCTAGTGTACTGTATTTATCATGAAGCATCGTGGAACAATATTGGTGGTGGAATTTAAAACGTTTCTGTACCCGTAAAAAGATCAAACTAGTCAACATTAGTCAACAAAAGGCTTCCCTTTTATTAGCGCCAGTGCAGCATTAGAAGTAGAAATTTGTGAGAGGGTGTTAGTTGTTAATCCCCTCTTTCCTATTAAAAAAAAAAAAGTTTGTTGTTAATCCCCTGACAAATAAACTGATGATTAAACTAGTTAAACTTAGAAGAAGAAAAAAACCATTATAATCCAGTTTGTAGCTTAATCAGAGAATTTGCTCTAAAGAGTGAGACAGGCAGACAGAGAAAGAGTGAGAGAGGATGCAGATAGGTGAGAAATGGAGGAAAGCAACACAGAATATACAAATGTTAAAACCAACCAAAATAGAAAAGAAAAACTACAACATGTAACCATACACCTACATGAATCTTGATTTCAGTTTAAGAGTTGAGAAATCAAAAGTTGGCATAAAAATAACAAAATGGGTTTGGTAAACAAAGAAGAAACAACTAACAACAACAGAAACACAGTAGCATCATCATCAGCAGCAAGTACGGTAAAATCAAACAACAAAAACAAGGCAATTGCTCAGTATAATGCAGATGCAAGACTATTTTCGAGGTTTGAACAATCAGCTGAATCAGGTAAATCATTTGATTACACAAAATCAATTAAATCAGTACCTGAGAATTCTGTGTCACAAGAAGAGATGACTGCTTATTTATCTAGAATTCAAAGAGGTGGTCAAATACAACCTTTTGGTTGTATGCTTACTGTTGAAGTACCTACATTTCTAATCATTGCTTATAGTGAAAACGCTACTGATTTATTGTTAGGGTTAGGTTTGGATGATAATAGAACTGATGTACTAGTGACTACTGCTGAATCATCTAAATTTGATGGTGGTTTGATTGGTGTTGATGCTCGTACCCTTTTTACGCCTTCATCTGGTGCTTCTTTGGTCAAAGCTGTGGCTTCTAGAGAGATTTCTTTGCAAAATCCTATATGGGTTCATTCTAAGAGTACTCAGAAACCGTTTTACGCCATACTCCACAGGATTGATGTTGGAATTGTTATTGATTTGGAACCAGCTAAGTTGGGTGACCCTGCTTTTTCTCTTGCGGGCGTTGTGCAGTCACAGAAACTCGCTGTTCGAGCAATTTCACGTTTACAGTCTCTTCCTGGAGGAGACATTGGTGTTTTATGTGATACTGTGGTGCAAAATGTTCAGGAGCTTACTGGTTATGATAGGGTCATGGTTTATAAGTTTCACGAGGACGAACATGGTGAAGTAGTTTCTGAAATCAGGAGATCTGACTTGGAGCCATATTTAGGATTACATTATCCAGCCACAGATATCCCTCAGGCAGCTCGGTTTCTGTTCAAGCAGAACCGTGTCAGGATGATCTGTGATTGCCATGCAAAACCCGTAGGTATAGTGCAGAGTGAAGCTTTGGAACAGCCCTTGTGTTTGGTTAACTCGACTCTTCGATCTCCCCATGGTTGTCACACGCAGTATATGGCCAACATGGGTAGCATTGCTTCATTGGTGTTGGCTGTTATTGTTAATAGTGGGAACAGCTCGGAGACAAAACTTTGGGGCTTATTAGTATGCCACCACAGTTCCCGTCGTTGCATACCATTTCCTGTTCGTTATGCTTGTGAGTTTCTCATGCAGGCGTTTGGGCTTCAATTGAATATGGAGCTTCAAATGGCTGCACAACTATGTGAGAAGAAGATTCTTAAGATGCAAACCTTGTTATGTGATATGCTTCTCAGAGACTCTCCTGTGGGGATCGTGACTCAGTCTCCAAACATCATGGACCTCGTGAAGTGTGATGGAGCTGCATTACACTATGGAGGAATGTGTTGGGTATTGGGTGTTACACCAAATGAAGTGCAGATAAAGGATATCTTGGAGTGGTTGCTTACTTTTAGCAGGGACTCGACAGGATTTTGCACTGATAGTTTAGCTGATGCTGGTTATCCAGGTGCCGGTTTACTTGGTGATGCCGTGTGTGGTATGGCTGCTGCAAGGATTACATCGAAGGACTTCCTGTTCTGGTTCAGATCTCACACGGCAAAGGAAGTCAAATGGGGAGGAGCAAAGCATCATCCTGACAATAAAGATGATGGTGGGAGAATGCACCCTAGGTCATCATTCAAGGCCTTCCTTGAAGTGGTAAAATGCAGGAGCTTGCCGTGGGAGGTACCTGATATGAATGCTATTTACTCCTTACAACTTATAATGCGAGGTTCGATACAGGATGGCGAAGAAACTGTTGCTAAAACAATAATCCAAGCCGAGCAGAATGATATGGAAACGGAAGGGATGATGGAAGAACTCAGTTCAGTGGCATCCGAGATGGTAAGACTGATTGAAACTGCAACTGCACCCATTTTAGCAGTTGATTCTGCCGGGCTCATCAATGGCTGGAATGCTAAAGCTGCTGAATTGACAGGGTTAGCTGTTATTGAAGCAATGGGAAAGTCCCTGGTTAATGAGCTTGTCCATAAGGAATCACGCGTAATAGTAGAAAATCATTTATCCCGTGCTTTGCGAGGTACGTGTTACTTGTAAAAATAGTAAGTGAAGATGTAGTGTCTTCAGTCAGCTAAGGAGTATTGTAGCTCTGGCTAAATCTTGTTTTAGCTTTCGTGTCTCCTCAGCCAACTTGATTTGTTTTATTGTCATAGGAGAGGAGGATAAAAATATTGAGCTGAAGCTGAAGACATTTGGACCGAAAGAGAAAGTAGAGTATGTGCATATCTTGGCAAATGCCTGCTGCAGTAGAGATTACACTACTAGTGTCGTTGGAGTTTGCTTTGTAGGACAAGATGTCACTGAAGAGAGAATGGTGACGGATAAATTTGTCCGCTTGCAACGGGATTATGAGGCTGTTATTCACAGCCCTAATTCGCTGATCCCACCTATATTTGCTTCGGATGAGAACACGTGCTGCTGTGAGTGGAACGCAGCAATGGAAAAGCTGACTGGCTGGTTAAGGGGGGAAGTTATCGGAAAAATGCTTCTAAGGGAAATATTTGGGGATTTTTGTGAGCTTAAAAGTCAAGATGCACTTACTAGATTTACTATTCTCTTGTATCGTGCTATTGGTGGCCAAGACACTGAGAGGTCCCCTTTTTCTTTCTTCAATAAGAAAGGAGCATATATTGAGGTTCTCCTAACAGCAAACATGAGGGTCGACGCCAGTGGACATACTATTGGTTGTTTTTGCTTCCTTCAGGATCTAGTGCATGATAATGCAGAAATTCCTTTACAAATACAAACTCAACAGGACCAGAAGTGCTTCCAGAGAAAGTTGGCATATCTTCAGCGAGGGATGAAAACTCCTCTGGACGGCATAAGGTTTACCCACAAACTTTTGGAGAATAGTGCCATTTCAGATGATCAGAAGCAAGTCCTTGAGACCAGTGAAGCATGCGAAAGGCAAATTATTGCCGTCATAGAAGATATGCAATTCAGAAGTAATGAGGAGGGGTAAGTATCTCAGTTGTTTCTTAGTGGGGTCTTATATTCTACTTAACTTCCCCAACTTTCTTACTTTCAAAAGTACCTAAGGACCGAAACAAAAGAAATTAAAATTAGTCTTCTCTACTTTGTAATTCCTGTATCTCAGCTGTTAAGGTAAACTTAATAATAGATTACAATTGATGAGTTGGTGTGGCGCCTAATAGGCCAAATAGTGGATAGCTTTAGCCCATACTCAGTGTGATTTGAATATGTTCTTCGCTTGCATTCCCGTTTGTTTGATTCTTTTAATCTAGCAGTATTTAAGCTAGGCTCTGCTGCCTGGATAAATTTTTTAGCATAGTTTGGTATATCTCCTTAAAAAAATGATATTGGCTTATCCACAGATCTTCAGACAGCAGGGGAATGACAAGTTTATAATGTACATGAATCATTATGGATAAATGTGTGCAGCATTGTTCTAAGCATCCAAGTTCTCTTTTATTTTTTTTGGCAGTTGTACAAAGCTAAGCAAGACTGAGTTTCTGTTGGGATGTGTTATGGATGCTGTTGTTAGTCAAGTAATGATTTTGTTGCAGGAAAAGAATTTACAGCTAATTCACGACATTCCGGAGAAGATTAAAACAGTTCATTTATATGGTGATCAAATTAGACTTCAGCAGGTGCTGTCAGAGTTCCTGCTGAACACTGTGCAGCATGCACCGTCTCCGGGTGGCTGGGTAGAAATCAAGGTCTCGTTCAATTTGAATCTTACAGATGATGGGATTGAGCTTTTGCAATTGGAGTTCAGGTACAATAATCATGGCCAAGCCCCTTTCCCATTTGCTAGATTTATTAGTGAGCTACGATTGGTAGATGAGAGGTCTAGCAACTTGACATTCTTGAAAAGTTTGGAGATGCACTAGTGTTCTCTTAATTCCTTTTCCTTTAGTTCACAAAATTGAAGAATTACGTGCAGTAAATAGTCTGTTCCAGTGAATCCTTTGATGCAGGGGCGCCTTGTTGTCTATTTGTTTTAGGGGGGCCTTGTTGTCTATTTGTTTTAGGGATACAAATGGTTAGTCTCACATTAGCCAGTCAAAGGACGAAAACATGAACCTTTTATTAATCTTGTGACTTGCTTTTTTTTTTTCTTCTTCTATGTATCTCTATTTGACTGTTAGAACCTCTGCATGAGGATGAAAATGGGGTGGTTCTTGCTGATTCCAAGTTTCTTCTTATGTTCTTGATACACATGTAGAATGACTCACCCAGGTAAAGGACTACCGCAAGAAATTGTGCAAGATATGTTCGAAAAAGATGGACCTCGGTCCTCAACAGCTACACAAGAAGGTCTTTGTCTAAGCATGTCCCGTAAACTTCTTCGTCTGATGAATGGTGATGTTCAATATATCAGGGAGCCTACCAGGTGCTACTTCCTCGTTCAAGTTGGATTCCAAAGTACTACTACTTAAAAGAGCATATGCAAACAATCTGATGTGAATAAGAACAAGCAGTCACGCAAGATATGATTCGGGTTATTTAATCAATTTTGGAAAACATCTGCGACCTCAAGTTAAGCTATCAATATAGAACTCAACCTCATTCAGAGTTTCAGCAATCAGCACTAGCCGATTTTGCTCAACTATTCAGGATTAATCAGTATGTCAAGAAAGGAAGAAAAAAAAATGTCTCCATTTTATTGCAAGTGTCAATCAATAATGATTCTATCTTATCCAAACTAGAATCTAACCTGTTGTACTTTTAGAAACTAAATTGGTGTACCTTTTTAGCTGATAAATTTTGTAATATTGAGGAATATCTGTAAATTATCCAGTGAACTCAGTGTTGATATGTGACAAGGACCAACACTATAAGAGCATTTTGTTTATATGTTGTTTATAAAGGGTATTTTGTACTTCGCCTAAGTTGCTTATTGTGTGATAAAGAAACACTGGTGTGAAATCCCCACTGGGATACGATGGCTTTCTGAAATGATACTGCTGCAGCAAAAGGGTTGACCTTTGGAGCCGCTCAAACTATTCCGGGTATATTCAAGGGTGCATTACAATGAACTAATCTCTAGCTACTCTGGGTCCAATGATATGGCTTTATTTTTCTTGTATTAATTTGTTGTTTGATCTCATCATGTGATCTGAACACTTTGAGTTATAAAGTATTGAGGTTACTCCATTTGGGTGACGTAGTATCTGAATCTGGCTCATGTCTGAATGTCAGGACAGTTCATTTTACGTTTTTTTTAAACTGTTGCTGCAGTAGAATAAACTAAACTGGTAATTATATCTTCTTCTTCTTCTTGTAATACTAATTGCAGTGACAGAGACTTTTGGGGATCTGAGCACTACTGGTAAGTATCAGAGTAGTAGTACACTAGTACTGTCCTGAGTGAGACCCAAGAAGTGCGGCGCAAATGGGTTTGGATCACATCACCGCACCCACAAGGCATCAATGTGAGCATTAATTGCATGGCACTACGCTTCTCTAATCTAATCTCTACACTCTACTTCAACATCCCTGAACCTGTATTTATAGGTCACCTCTAGCTCCTTAATTCTCATCCAAACACTTAACAATTCTCTCTAATTCCTCATTCTTTCTGTCTCTTCTTTTTCTTCTTCTTCTTCTTCTTCTTCTTCCACAAGAAGAACATTACTCGAGGTTGGTTTATTTTTTCTCTTCTTGGTTCAAGAATTTGTCTTTTGTTCAGTTCTATTTTAGATAAGCGACTTCGCTTATAATCATTGGTATTTGGTACACGAGCTTGTTTGTCTTTTTTGTTAATTCAACTCGGGATTGAGTCGGTCCGAGTCAAATCTGTTTTCTTGATCCAGCTGGTCTGATTCAGACGCTTTTTCTGAGTCATGTATAATCTAAATTGGTTAGTCTAGCTTACTTCTAATTGTGTTTACTTGGGTTATTGCAGAAATTAGATAGAGTGTTAAGAAGACTGATTTTGTGATACAGTTACAAGATGAGAGGAACAACAATGATGCTGCTGCTATTAGTAGGAGTATTTGCATGTTTTGGTGCTGTCATGGTAGTCGAAGCAGAAGACCCATACAGATATTTCACTTGGACTGTTACCTACGGTACCATTAGCCCTCTTGGTAAACCACAACAGGTAATAATCTAAACCAATCTCGCTTCTCTTAATTCACTATCATCATCATTGTCATCGCAACTTAGCAAATGTTTTCTCATCTTGTTGTGTAGGGAATTCTCATCAATGGACAGTTCCCTGGTCCTAGACTTGACTGTGTCACTAACGACAACCTTATTATTAATGTCATTAACAAGATTGATGAACCTTTCCTCCTTACATGGTAAGCTTATTGTTTGTCAAACCTTTTTCTTTTTCTAAAATGCTTTAGAAATTTGTTACTGACTGTATTTCTGTCTTTAGGAATGGGATCAAGAACAGAAAGACCATATGGCAAGATGGAGTACTTGGAAGCAATTGCCCAATCCTTCCAGGCCATAACTTCACATACCATCTTCAAGTTAAAGATCAAATCGGGACATTCATGTATTTCCCTTCACTACAAATGCACAAAGCTTCCGGCGGGTACGGAGGAATCAACATGTATACCCGCCCCAAGATCCCTCTCCCATTCGCTGAACCATCTGGTGATTTCCATTTGCTCATTGGTGACTGGTACAAGACTGGCCACAAGGCACTACAGAACACTTTGGACTATGGGAAAAAACTTGCTTTTCCAGATGGTTTGATAATTAACGGAATGCAAAATGGAATTGAGCTCCAGGGAGATCCAGGGAAAACATATATGATTAGGCTATCAAATGCTGGTTTGTCAACTTCAATCAACTTTAGGATTCAAGGTCATAAAATGAGGCTGGTTGAAATGGAAGGATCTCATACAGTTCAAGAATGGTATGATTCTCTTGATATCCATGTCGGTCAGTCACTCGCTGTTCTTATCACGTTGAATCAGAAAGCTAAAGATTACTACATCATTGCTTCATCGCGATTTACCATCCCTGTACTCACTTCCACTGGATTCCTTAATTACTCCAACTCCAAGGAGAAAGCTTCAGGTGCTAAGCCAATTGGTCCAACTACCCATATTCACTGGTCTTTGAAACAAGCTCGATCTTTCAGGTAAAAATTCTTGTTATGACATATTTCTTAAAATGGCTTACATATTAAGGGAGAGTTCTCAATTTGGTTTTGTGTGATATGCAGATGGAATTTGACAGCGAGTGCAGCAAGACCCAACCCTCAAGGGGCATACCACTATGGTAGTGTCAAGCCAACGAGGATACTTCATCTAGCTAACTCTGAGGTTAAAATTAATGGAAAATTGCGATATGCAATTAACGGGATGTCATACGTAAACCCTGATACTCCATTGAAATTAGCTGATTATTTCGACATTCCTGGAGTATTCGACTTGAAAACATTCAAGAATAAGACTGAAGCTGGTCCTGCTAAACTAGGAACTCCTGTAGTTGGACTTTGGCTTCATGATTATGTCGAAATTATCTTCAATAACAATGAAAACACCATTCAATCTTGGCATCTTTCTGGTACCGATGGCTGGGTCGTCGGGTATGCCCCTCTTTCTCTTGCTACTAACCTCTCTATATATATGGTCTTTTCTTCATTTGATGCTTTGATATGACTCTGTACTTGCCTACATATACTAATGAAGAAAACTGCAGGTATGGACCTAAGAAGTGGACAGCGGCACAAAGGAAATTCTACAATTTAGTGGATGCTGCAACAAGATACACAATCCAAGTATACCCAAAATCATGGACAGCAATACTAGTGCCATTCGACAACAAAGGAATGTGGAATTTGAGGTCCGCAATTTGGCCAAGAAGGTACCTAGGACAGGAATTATATCTCAGAGTATGGAACGAGGAGAAGAGTCCTTTCACTGAATACGAAATCCCTGCAAATGCAATTTTTTGCGGTAAAGCCAGGGGTAAGCACATCTAGGCCGTGCACTTGATTCTACAGCTACTAGCTAGTAGTACCACTCTATATAGTTAGCTTAGCTAATTACCTCTACTAGTTACCCTTATTGTTATGTATTAGTATGATCCAATACCGCGATTATGAAAGCGGATTGTTTTCTTTCCGTTTGTTTCTTTTATGTTAAGTGTAATTTCTCTGACTTATTTTTAGCGGTCACACTCACCGTAGTGTGACTTGCTGAAAAATGTAGCCAAGAAGAATATTTTTAATTTCTAATCACTAGGAATTAGGATGTTGGTGAGATGGAAACTCGTCGTTAGCCACTCTACTAGCATCGGCTAGAGAAGAAGATTAATGAAAAAGTGAAGAAGAAAAGAAGAAACCTGAGTAGTGGTTTTTGTATCGCTCTGTTTCCAATTTTACCTTATATTAATCAAAATAAGGCAGTTTTTTTTTTATTATTATTTCTCCACTATAGTGATATCGAACTGTTTATCCGGGCAGCATGGCTCCCAAATTTTCCCAAAGTATCTAGTTGCAATAAAGCTTAGTTGAAAGCATTAAAGGTTTTTGAAAAAGACAGTTAAAAAAATAAATGAATACAAAACCCACTAGCCAAGATGGCTAGGAAGATATACTGAAACCCAATAGAGAGAAGGGAAAAAAAAAAGTACAACCCGGACATCCTAATTTTTTTAGAAAGAAATTAGACCATCCTATAATTACAATTGTTGTATTGATACCCTTAAAGCAGTCCAAGCCTTTAGACCAGTTGAAGGCGTCTATTTTTATATCTCTGATAACATTTTGAAGCTTGATAGTCTTTCCGGAGAAGGCAATAGCGTTGCGATTCCATAAACCCAGGGGAATGGCCGCCGACAGTCTTTTCTGAAGTTGTTTCCCCTTGAGCAAATAAAGGAATTTTTTTTCATCCCATTCTAACCTCCTTGATAGTATGAAGCAAAGAACTGCCACCAGTAACAAAATTAGTGAAGTAGTTCCAAACACTAAGAGCTGAAGTACATTGCAGAAGAAGGGGGTCTTCAGTTTCTTCAGTCATACCACAAAGATAACATAAATTTGGTGATTCTAGAGCACTATTCCTATGGTGTATGTTACTCAAGGTTGGCAACCTATTCAAACAAACTTGCTAGAGAATGAACCCAACACGATGTGTCCATGCTCTAGAACACACTTTAGAACTTAGAAAATGATAGGAACCTTGAGAGTAGTTGTTATAAGTCGTTTTAACCAAAAAGATACCCTTCTTGTCACCAAGCCAAAGAAGTTGATCATCCATATCAGGGACGAGCACGATGGATTCCAATGGAGGTATTGTAGCAGAAAGTTCCGCAATTTATGTATCATTCAAACGTCTTATGTTTAAGACCCAAATTCCATCTAAAACCATCAACTTAGTTTTTGAAAGCAGCCATAATAGAGATATTTTTGGAGCTAGATAAGCTATAAAGATTCGGACAAAGAGAAGAAAGAGGTCCCTGGTGTAGATGGTGAAATTTGGATAAGGGGCAAAAGCGACATTTTAAGACCATAGACAAAACTCAACTCTCATGGGAGAGATTAATCCCTTGGTTCTCAAGGCACCCATAGCCACGATTTATAGTATACGTCCCCACGAGACACTGCTGGTCGTGATGCCGTGATTCCTAGTGCACATCCTCGACGAGATACTGCTGGTCATGTAGGTTCTGTGGAGCGTAAAATGTCCCCGACGGACTTATGAACCAGAACAACCACAATTCCAGCATGTCTTCGCGAGACATAGCTGATTGTGATGCCATGATTTATAGTATACATCCCCGCGAGATACTGCTGGTCATGTAGGCTCTATAGATGCGTAAAAACGTCCCTGGTAGACTTATGACCCAGAGCGGAGACATATGTGTCTCCCGTAAGCACGACTCACCCCATTTGAGATCAAGGACTGATTCCTAGTACATCATCGCGAGATATACTGGTTATGTCTGCTCTAGGCTCTGACTCGACTTACTGAGGTTTCCGAATAATTCCTAGGACATCCACGCAAGATACGCTGGTTATTCTGCCTCCGGGCCAGCCCTTTAGACAGACTCCTAGAACATCCTTTCGAGATACACTGGTCTTGTTGGCCTCATCATATGGACACACAGTTGATTCCTAGCACATCTCTGCAAGATACGCTGGTCATAAACAAGTGAGCCAAAGTCTCGCAGAGACATTAATCGGGCGTACAAAGCCATTTCTCTCTCTTCAGGACGAGTCCCAGATGACCACAGAAAGATTCGGATCCGTTAAGAAAATCTTCGTAGAGATTTTTCTCCGTCCTTAAAATCTCGGAGATATTTACATCTCTATGAAAAATCTCGGAGAGATTCAAATCTCTTCGCAAAATCTCAGAGAGATTCACATCTCTCCTCAAAATCTCAAAGAGATTCACATCTCTCTGTAAAATCTCGGAGAGATTCAAATCTCTTTGTTAAATCTCGGAGAAATTCACATCTCATCTCAAAATCTCAAAGAGATTCAAATCTCTCTGCAAAATCTCGGAGAGATTCATCTCTCGGCAAAATCTCTGAGTGATTCACATCTCTCCTCAAAATCTCGGAGAGATTCAAATCTATCTGCAAAATATCGGAGAGATTCAAATATCTCCTCAAAATCTCGGAGAAATTCACATCTTTCTGTAAAATCTCACATCTCTCCACAGATTCTTAGAGAAATTCAAATCTCTCGGGAAATCTCAGACAAGGCTAAATATTCACCATGATAGGCACGAGCCTCATGTAGGAATTGAGACTCTTTTTCAGACTCTCTACACGAATTCTGAGGCATCTCATGCCTTTTCACGTGACTCATCCTAGTCATTCTTACAGATCGGAGAATATCTCTTTATCTTGGCCAACTCGGCTAAAGACAATATTTCTCTATCTCTCAACACATTATCACAAAGGTTGAGTCAGCTTCACACAAAAGGGGAATAACAATTAGGGTTTTGGTCTGGCGGTCTACGGCACGTGTGAGAAATACCGGCTTATTTCTCACCGCAGAAGAGAGTAAAGGTGATGGAATAATGAGATAAACTCAACCTTGTTTATCTCTATCTATTCCTGAAGAGAAGGGAGAATTTCTCCGTACAGCACGGAAAGCAATTCTTATCTTCACCGACCTGAGATTAGAGAATTCGGCTATAAATAGGTCCTCTATTTCTCCAAGCTATCACAATCTTTCTCATAACCTCTCAGAGCAATTCTTCTTCAAACCCTAGAATTCTCTGATCTCTCTCTTCATTTGTTTTCCTCCCTAAGATCAGCCCTAAACCTCTTCCATGTGACTGAAGCAGCCTTTGAACGGCCACTGTGTGGCTTAGGTAGAGACTGTTCGTGCTCAACCTCTCGTAACTCACTTTCAGAAACCCTAGAATCCCACTTCTAATCTCTCTCAGATTTTAGGTAACTACATTTTGGCGACCACGGTGGGAAGTTGTTCACTCAGTTACAGATATCAATCATCGTCTCTTAGGAAGGAAGACGATTCCACCAATCCAAACACGAAAACGTTCCATTGATTCAGTCTCTGTAAATCCATTACAGACTTAGCCAAGAGAGTTATCCCTACTAGCACTTTTTCTCTCTTTCGAGTTTGACCTTAGTGAATAGGTTAGTGCGTCATGTATCACGTGGATCTCTTCCTGCATAAAAAAATGCCCTAGTTACCTATTTTCACAAAAATCTACTGTTAATCCTTGAAAACTTTGGTAAGTACCAAGGAGAACTCCCGGAGACTCAACAGAATCTTGCAAAATCTCAGATCGACATCCAGACTTATCTGAAAACGCCTTTAGAGTTACCAATAGGGATAGATCCAACAAATCTGGATCGAGTACACGTTTCCTAAAGAAATAGTACTAAAACTGCTGAGGATAGCATTGACGGGATCCTGCCTGTAATTGACCTCACCAGAGAAGATAAAGCTCATCACGAACGCGATAGTGCAAAGGAGAAACCATCCATCCGACCTTATCTCTCTCAAGGACCTCAAGGACCAGATGACGCTCTAAACTTGGAGATTCTGACGAATATTTGCTCCAAAATTCGTTTAGGTTAAGGGCCCTCAACATGATCACAGGGGACTTGGAAAGTTTACTTCACTTTACTATTTTACTTATAACTCTTTCATTCTGTATCCGATTGACCTAGTTATTTTTCCGTCGGATTTGTATTTTCGTCGTCTACAGGATAAACTTAGCGAAAACTTGGAAAGGCTCCAAAATATTCGTTACCTAGTCAAAAGCGTTGCAGAGCCACATAGGGTCATAAATCGCCAACAAAGATACATCTTGTCGTCCTTCCTGCTTCAGAAAATCATGAAAAGAACGCGACAAAGTATGAAGTGAAACTATATCCCAAGATGTTACAGCATAGCTCGGTTGAACTCACCAAGCGTTGGTATGTCAAGTTTGGTTGTCATATTTTAGTATCAAAAACTCATCTAAAGTCACTTGATTAAATATTAGAGTCAACTTCGTTTAGGTTTGATTAGAAAGTCTAGGAATGTTGAGACATACAAGTGTTACTCCGAAGACCTGAAGAATGTGAAGAAGTAACGAACTACAACGACGACATCATCCTTTCACTTGAGGTTAGTAATATTGACTTGAACTGTTTCATTCCTAACGTATCTTTCAAGTCTTGTTATATTGTAAACATAACTGCGAAGATTTATATACTGTACATATTGTATAATACTCTAGTGATGTGACATGATCATAATTGTATGTTCATAGTATTAAGGAATTAGACTACGAAGTATAACGCTTATCTTTTGAACTTCGTAGATATGACATCGACATAATCTTGTATATATTGTTATGATTATGTGAATGGGTTATGGTTAAGATTTCATCCTAGGAAACAATGTTTTACATTTGTTTAAAGGAAGTACATTCATGAACTTATTTCGTAAATCGAAAGGGAAATCATTAGGCTTATTGGTCCGACTATTCATTGCAAATCTTAGGATGACCAATATGTGTGAGATGGTAGAACCGATCTTAACTTATGTTATGTATCTTGGTATAATTAATCACAATGCCTGACTTATGATTTGGTATGACTGGTTTTTATTAATTAGCGTAACCGATGCTAAGTAATCATCATGTGATGGTATGATCGATCCTTGTAATTGGTGTGATCGATTCTAGTAATTGGTGTGACCGATCATGAGTATGTGTAACAGGTCCTGGTACATGGTGTAACCGGTCCTGGTACATGGTGTAACCGGTGTGATCGATCACAAGTAATACCATGTGTATATGGAACCGATCCTTGTAAATGGTATAACCGATCCTAGTGACTGGTGTGACCGATCACAAGTATTTCCATAATTAGGTATAATCGATCCTAGTGATTGGTAGAACCGATTGAACCCATGCATATGATTTGGTATTTGATCAATCACATAGTAGTCTTGGAAAACAGGTGAACCAATTCTAAACTTGTTTGGAAGTGTGGTATAACCGATTCCAAGAATGCAAATCCATGTAAATATGAAATAAGTATTTGTAGTGAAAAGATGTCAACATACTTTGAACACGTACAGTAACTCTTATCATTTGTTGTTCAAAGATATTCCTTAGTACTGAAGGTGATCATGTGCCGAAATAAATTAAGAATCTTTTAATTAAGATTTTTGGTTTTATATGTTTTAATTACCAGCAATTAAATGCATATCTCTATAGAATAAAAATTAGTAATGTGCATTTACTAATTGGTTTTATGTGCATTTACTAATTGGACAAGCATTTATTGGAATTATGAAAACCAAATTTTGCCACTCATTGCATATCTTGAGAATATTTTCGGTTTTGGAAATTCCTTGGTGTCTAAACTCCTTTGTCTATAAATACCTAATATCCAAGCAAACTTCATTTCATGTTGCTTCCGGTGGAGCCGTCTATTCGGAGAGGAAAGTATCCTAATTAGGTGAAATCTCTTACGACCGCTCGTTTTAATACTTTTGTGGGATCAAGAAGCTCTACGAGTACCTTTGGTGGGAAATTAGATAATTGCAGTGTTAATAGTTTTCGATAGATTTGATTGACTAACGGTTGTTGAAAATTTGATTGCACCTAGTTTGTTTATTCTTGAGAATCTTTTCTTCTGATATAAGATTCACTCAAACTAGATCGAAGTATCGATGGGATCTTTAGAACTGTTGTTAGATCTAAAGACATCTTGTGATAATCCATTGTTAACAGACTCCGTTCTGTGCGTGATTGATCACAAGAGATTCAAGTGGTGTGTTGTGTAGGTTATTGGAGATTAAAGAAGATTTGAATACGAAGAAGATTTCTTATTGGTTTTCGTATTTTGTGAATTGTGTGCACAAACCTTGATCGGTTGGGATCCAACTAGAATCGGATTTATTCGATTGATTAGTTGCGTGAGATCGGCATTCTCAATATATCTCTTTGAGATTTATTTTGATTGAGTGTGAATCTATACTTGACTATTTCGGTAGTTAAAGTTAGATTGATCTAACCAGACAAAGGAGTTTATTAGATTGAACGGAAGAGCCTTTGTCAAAAACTCACTTATATCTTGTAGCAAAGATTGATTAGAGTGGTTACCAAACAGATTCTTCCTTTGTTGTTTGGAATACGATCTAAAGGACTTGATATTCACGTGCGTGACTCTAGAAGTCGAAAGCGCAGGGATACTAAGGGAACTAAGTAGCTAGGGGTAGTCTTCTTGGTCTCAACTATACGAAGTTGGTTTAGATTTTGTATAGAGGCTTAATTTTGAGAGTATTAAAAACTGGACTAGGTCATGGGGTTTTTCTGCATTTGCGGTTTCCTCGTTAACAAAATCTTGTTGTATCTTTTACTTTGATTTCCGCATTATAATTGTTTATTATAATAAAGTAAAATACACATATACGTTAACTCCTCAAAAAGATATGCTCGACAGGCTATCCCATGAGTCTGAGTCAGACGTGATGAGCAAAGGACAAGATATGACGATTAATTACAGCTTCCTCAGGTCAAAACACGATTCAATTGCGTGAAGAAATGCCTAGAAGATTTCCAGAGAACTATCCCATCAACAAGGTCACCACAAATTGATTGTTCAGCCACATCCATAGTTCTGCTAGTCCTAGAAGGTGTAAACTGTTCTTAATTTTGGTGTACCATCTCCTAGAAGAAAGACAGATCTCGATAGATGGTTCATCTACATAAGTTCGCATGAATCCTCGTCGAGACACCTAGTAGAGGCCGAACAACAACTTCATCTTGTGCAGAAGACACATGCGTCCAGTAACTCGATATGATTCTCCACGGACGTCTCCAACTCATAGAGTATCGCTTGCCCACCTTTAAGATTCAATCTCATACGCTACAAGGGTTTTATTTCATTTTCCAAGCATCCCGAGTCAATGAAAAACCCTATTCATACAACAAACTGGGGACTGACGAAGAACCGTGCATCATGCATCTTTGTGACTAACATGAGGGGATCAAACATCCAACTCCTATATGAAAGACTCTTACACAATTACCTCAGAGATTCCGGGTGCAAAACAAATTGGTAGATTTCAGAACGCTTCAAGTTAGAGACTTCTCACTAGAGGTGTATGAACGAGAATCATATATCCTGTCCGAGCCTCAGCTTCCACGGCCGACCCTCAGGCATAAACACTTCAACCCTTGATATCAAACAAACAATTACGAGATGCTATCCCATGGGAATGAACTCAATCCCATGACAGAGATATCGAAATACTTCTACAAGTCAAAGTCAGGTTTTGTCGCATCCAGAGAAAGACTCAACCATCTAGGGTTTCCATCACGATCAAGCAAGCTAGGTTTTACAAAACCCCGTATAAGGATTTCAGAAAGGAAGCATGTACCGAGATTACCCCAATGTGTTAGAATCGTTTCTCTGCTCAAGATTCATGGCTGAGACAAACTAGGGTTTGCGGTGGGTCAAAAAGAGTTTGTGGCTTATTTTCACTCAAACCGCCTCATACTTCATCCATCCAACTCAAAAAACTGGGACAAATGGGTTGAGAATTCGACAACACGCCCTTGATATAAAAAAATTGTCTACGTCTCTTCTACCATGTGCTAAAAGTAAATGATGTTTCAATACATGGTCCAAGAGATATCATCAAAACACTTGAAGGAATTGTTGCTAAATAGATCTGGATTCCGAGTTCAACTTCATATGGTCATATCACCAGAAAAACAAGCTCCAAATCATAATTTTTCTCCAATTGATGAAGTTTGGGTCTTTACTGTTCGATAGTTGGGGTCAACCACTGAAATCGGACGTCAAACGAAGTTTTTACAGCGTCTGGAGTCAAGATCGCACAAGGAAGGACTTTCAATTACGAATATAACTTCGAGTTTTCACCTACTCGCATATGCAATGGATCAAGCTAGGTTTTGCACAAATTAAAACTGAAAAGACGAGGGCACCCAAATATACCTCAATCTAAAACTTTTCTACCTATAAGTGCTTTCTCCAAAAGTGATTGTCTATGGACTGAGTCGAGACAATACAACAAATCGGTTCACACTTCGTGTGATCGTCTATGGATACGAGATCGAGACAATACGACAACAAGATAACTTGCGTGATTGACTATGGATACAAGATCGAGACAATACAACAATGAAGTATGATTACTTGATAATAGGTTCGGACTTAACCAAACACTATAGGATTGCTATCAAGTAATTAGGAATTAACGTTTGTGTATTTTACTTCTAATTATAATAAATCCATTATAATTGCGGAAATAGAAAAGTAATAGACACAGCAAGATTTTTTTAACGAGGAAACCGCAAATGCAGAAAAACCCCGGGACCTTGTCCAGAATTGAATACTCTCATAATTAAGCCGTTATACAAAATCTAAACCAACTTCATATAGTTGAGACCAAGAAACTAAACCTATAGTTCACCTAGTTCCCTCAGTATCCCTGCGCCTCCAACTTGCAATAAGTCACACACTTGGAACAATTCCTTTGGTTCGTATTCCAAACAGTAAAGGAACAACAAATCTGTTCGGTAACAACTCTTTTCAAACAGCGTGATATGAGTTTGACAAAAGGCTCTTCCGTTTATCCCAATAAACTCCTTTGTCGGGTTCTTAGATCAATCTATTTAACAACTACCAAAGTAATTGTTTAGACTATGCAATCAATACTATGAATCACAAAGAAATGTATTGATCCCGATCTACTCAAATAATCAATCCAATCTATCAAAAGATAAACCGATTATAGTTGGATCCCCAGCCGATCAAGTTTTGTGCACACAAAAGATTATGAACTCAAATAAGAAATCTTCTTTGTCTTCAAATCTTCTTAGATCTTAAATAAAACCTACACACAAACAACTTGAATCTCTTGTGATCAATCATACACAGAACGGAGTCTGTTAATGTTGGATTATCACAAGACGTCTTTAGATCTACAAACAGTCTAAAGATCCCCGTCGACTCTTCGATCTAGTTTGAGTGAATCTTATATCAGAAGAGAAGATTCTCAAGCATAAACAAACTAGGTGCAATCGAAGTTCAACAACCGTTAGTCAATCAAATCAATCGAAAACTAATAATAAACTGCAATTATCTAGTTTCCCACCAACGGTACTCTTAGAGCTTCTCAATCTAAAAGAAGTCTTTAAAACGAGCGGTCGTAAGAGATTTCGCCTAATTAGGTTACTTTCATCTCCGAATAGACGGCTCCACCAGTAACAACATAACTAGGTAGTTTTGCTGGCTCTGAGGATTAGTTTGCTCAAAATGCAAACTTCAATATTTATAGACCAAGGAAGTTTGGACACCAAGGAATTTCCAAAACCGAATATTCTCAAAGATATGCAATAAAGCCAAATTTGGTTTTCATAGTTCCTGGAAATGCTCTGTCAAAATATTGACCGAAATCTCAGTAGAAAATCTCCAATTAGTAAATGCACATTACCAATTTTTATTTTCTAAAGATATGCATTTAATTGCTGGAAATTAAAAGCATATAAAACAAAAAACCTTAATTAAAAGATTCTCAATTTATTTCGATCCGAGATTCTCCTTTAGTTATTAAGGAATATCTTTGAACAATAATAGATAAGAATTACTGCACATGTTCAAAGTATGTCGACATCTTTACTTTGTAAATCCTTTTTCATATTTACAATCTTGGAACCGATTTGCCACACTTCCAAACGAGTTTAGAATTGGTTCATCTGATTTCCAAGAACTATGTGATTGATCAAAAACATTCAATCACCATTCATGGGTTTAACGGTTCTACCAAACACAAGTTCGGTTCTTCCTCCAAGTGGCCACTAGGATCGGTCACACTAGTTTCCATAAAATGGCTAACTAAGTACCATGATCGGTTACCACTACTTATGGTACTTACTTGTGATCGGTTGCACAAGTTATAGGATCGGTTACACCAATTACTAAAACTTGTTAACCTACTACAAGGATCGATTACACATCTTGTGATTAGTCCCACCAATTTCTAGGATCGGTTACCCAATGACTAGGAATGGTCACACCAATTACAAATATCGATCATACCATCTCAGGTGATTACTTAAGATTGGTTTCACTAATAAAAGTCATACCGATACATAAGTCAGGCATTGTGAATAGTTTTACAAAGATACATAAACAAGTTATGAGCGGTTATACTAAACACACATATTGGTAGTCCAAAGATTTGCAATTAATAACAATACCAATAAGCCTACCGATTTCCCTTTCGATTCACAAAACAAGTTTATGAATTGTACTTCCTTTAAACGAATGTATAACATTGTTTCCTAGGACGAAATCTTCACCCATACCCATACATAATCACAATACTATTTATACGATTATGTCGATGTCTTATATACGAAGTTCAAAAGATAGGCGTTATACTTCGTATTATAATTCCTTAATACTACGTCTAACTAGAGTATAATCATTCACAGCTTCGCAGTTATGTTTTCAATATAACACGACTTGAAAGATACGTTAGGAATGAAACAGTTCAAGTCAAAATATTACTAACCTCAAGAGGAAGGATGAAGTCGTCGTTGTAGCTCTTTACTTCTTCACATTCTTCAAGTCTTCGAGTAATACTTGTATGTCTCATATCCTAATAACTTTTTAGCTAACCTATACGAAGTTGACTCTAGTAAATAATCAAGCGACTCTTTAAATGAGTTTTGATCCACTAAAATATGACAACAAAACTTGACATACCAATGATGTAATTTCAATTTTGTTATAGTAAAAGGTTCGTTGAGACTTGTGAAGATTCGAGTTTTTAAATTAATAAAAATATACAATAATATTACAATTGGTGCAAGAGGTACTGG
>JAJJMB010007960.1:0-12470 GCA_023531105.1 Papaver atlanticum | reverse complement strand
CGTCTGGTGTCTCAATTTCAATAGCGCCATGAGGAAAAACAGTACGGACCACAAAAGGACCGGTCCACCGAGAGCGCAACTTCCCGGGGAATAGATGCAAACGAGTGTCATACAGAAGAACTTTTTGACCTGGAGAAAATGACTTTCGTAAAATATTATTATCATGCACAAGTTTTATTTTGTTCTTATACTCCTTAGCACTATCGTATGCATCTCTACGAATCTCGTCCAACTCATTGAGCTGGAGCTTTCTGTGAGCTCCTTCCTTGTCAAGTGAAAAGTTTAGCTGCTTAATAGCCCAGTAGGATCTATGCTCTAACTCAACAGGTAGGTGACATTCCTTGCCAAAAACTAAACAATAGGGTGATCTCCAATGGGTGTCTTAAACGTAGTACGATAAGCCCATAAAGAATCAGTAAGCCTCGGCGACCAGTCTTTCCTATTAGGACTAATTGTTTTCTCTAGAATACGCTTAATTTCCCTATTGGAGACCTCTACCTGACCACTAGTCTGTGAGTGATATGGGGTAGCTACTTTATGGGTAATACCATATTGTTTCATTAAAAGAGCAAACGGTCTATTACAAAAGTGTGCACCTCCATCACTAATGATAGCTCGCGGCGTACCGAAACGTGTAAGTATATTCTCTTTCAAAAACTGGACTACGACCCTGTGGTCATTTGTTCTACATGGAACCGCCTCCACCCACTTAGACACATAGTCTACAGCGACAAGTATGTAAAGATAACCAAACGAATTAGGAAATGGGCCCATAAAATCAATGCCCCACACATCAAAGACCCCAATCACTAAAATAGGGTTCAAAGGCATCATATTTCTACGGGAAATGGTTCCTAACCTCTGGCAACGCTCACAAGAAATACAATGACTATGGGAGTCTTTAACAACGAAGGCCAGTAAAATCCACACTGCAATATCTTAGCAGCAGTCCACATGCATGTTCATGACAAAAGGAAATAATACTGGACTGGTCACTCTCAGGTATACATTTCCTAATAATCTGGTATGGACAATACTTAAACAGATAAGGATCGTCCCAAAAGAAAATCTTAACCTCGGCTAAAAACCTATAACGATCTTGTTTACCCCAATGTTGAGGCATTCGACCAGTAACAAGATAGTTCACTATATATGCATACCAAGGTGATTGGGAAACAGAGAATAATTGTTCATCAGGAAAGCTATCCCTTATATGAAGAGAATCATTAGAATGATCAACAACTAGCCTAGACAAGTGATCTGCTACTACATTTTCTGCCCCCTTTTTGTCTCTAATGTCTAGAGAAAATTCTTGCAACAAGAGGATCCATCTAATCAATCTAGGTTTCGTATCCTTCTTAGAAAAAAGGTATTTCAAAGCAGCATGATCGGTATAGATTACAACCTTAGAACCTAGTAGATAGGATCTAAACTTATCCAAGGCAAACACGATGGCTAACAGTTCATTCTCTATAGTTGTATAGTTCAGTTGGGCATCATTCAGAGTTTTGCTAGCATAGTAAATCACATGAAGTAATTTGTTTTCTCGCTGTCTTAACACAACGCCTATAGCATAATCTTAAGCATCACACATAATCTCAAAGGGTAGGTTCCAGTTAGGTGCCTGGACTATGGGGGCGGTAGTGAGTAAACTCTTAAGCTTCTCAAAAGCCTCTAAACACGCATCATCAAAGACAAACTTAACATCTTTTGCAAGCAAATTGCAAAGAGATCTAGAAATTAAGCTAAATTCCTTAATGAATCGACGATAAAATCCTGCATGCCCTAAGAATGACCTAATATCTTTTACGGTTTTTGGGACCTGTAAAGTCTTAATAAGATCAACTTTGGCTTTGGCTACCTCTATACCCTTAGAGGATACGATGTGCCCTAACACAATTCCTGATTTAACCATAAAATGGCATTTTTCCCAATTAAGCACTAAATTCTTTTCCTTACACCTAGTCAACACTAATGTCAAATGATGCAAGCACTCATCGAAAGATGAACCAAACATTGAAAAATCATCCATAAAGACCTCTAAAAACCGTTCTACCATATCAGAAAATATGCTCATCATGCAACGATGAAAGGTCGCAGGGGCATTACATAGCCCGAAAGGCATGCGTCTATACGCAAAGGTACCAAAGGGACAGGTAAAATTTGTTTTCTCTTGGTCTTCTGGGGCAATAACGATCTGATTATATCCGGAGTAGCCATCTAAGAAGCAATAATGACTATGTCCAGCTAATCGCTCTAGCATTTGGTCGATAAAAGGAAGGGGAAAGTGATCCTTCCTTGTGACCTTGTTCAACTTCCTATAGTCAATACAGACACGCCATCTCGTGGTCACTCGGGTTGGGATTAACTCGTTATTATCATTCTGGACTACAGTGATACCTGATTTCTTGGGGACAACCTGAACGGGGCTGACCCACTTACTGTCCGAAATTGGGTAGATAATACCCGCATCTAACAACTTAAGCACCTCTTTTCGAACTACCTCTTTCATGTTAGGGTTTAGTCGACATTGCATCTCCCTAGAAGGTTTGGAATCTTCCTCTAAATGAATCTGATGCATACACACAGTAGGACTTATACCCTTAATGTCTGCTATAGTCCACCCTAAAGCTTCCTTATTATCTTGAAGTACATTCACTAGCCTACTTTCCTGATCACTATCTAAATCGGAAGCTACAATCACAGGTAAAGTCTCAGATGGGCCTAAAAACACATACTTTAGAGTGTCGGGTAGTGGTTTAAGGTCCAACTTAGGAGGCTCTTCTAAAGAAGGAATTAAGGTAGTCTCAGAAACTGGTAATTGTTCGAACCTAGCTTTCCATCTATTAGTGTCTAACACAGGGGTAGAATCTAATAGGGCATTTACTTCTTCAATAGTGCTATCGTCGTCAAAATCTAAACCAAAATGGGATAGACAACTTTCTAATGGGTCTTCAGACAAAATGTTTGGTAATGACTCCTGAATTAAGGCTTCTATCATGTTCACTTCTTCAACACATGTGTCATCCAACTCATAAGGTAGCTTACTGACATTGAAAATATTCCTCTCCATAGTCATATTACCAAAGGACAAATTCATCACACCATTTCGACAGTTAATGATCGCATTAGACGTAGCTAAAAATGGGCGACCTAAAATCACAAGTATCGGGTTCTCTGGGTCAGGGACAGGTTGGGTATCTAGCACAACAAAATCCACTGGATAAATAAACTTGTCGACCTCAATGAGAACATCCTCGATAACACCTCGAGGAATTTTAACGGACCTATCAGCTAACTGCAGTGTCATCTGAGTAGGTTTCATTTCACCAAGTCCTAGCTGTAAATACACATGGTACGGCAGTAAGTTCACACTGGCTCCTAAGTCAAGTAAAGCTTTTTCTACCCGGAATTTACCTATTGTACAAGCAATGGTAGGGGAACCTGGGTCTTTGTACTTTGGAGTTGTGGTGTTCTGAATGATTGAACTTACGTGACTAGCTAAAAAGTCTTTCTTATGGACGCTAAGTTTTCGCTTTCGCGTACACATATCCTTAAGGAACTTGGCATAAGAAGGAATTTGCCTAATTGCATCTAATAAAGGAAGGTTTATGGTAACTTGCTTAAAAACCTCCAATATGTCATTAAAGTTCGATTCCTTTTTTGTTGGTACTAATAGCTGGGGAAACGGGGATCTAGGCACAGAATCAGACCTCCCAGGGACCGAATTAATATCATCAGAAACTTTATCGGTCTCCTCAACTATGGGTGGTCCTGAGGGGTGAACTACAGTATGTCCACTATCAGGCATGGTTACTCCATTGTCTACAATTCTACCACTCCTAAGGGTTCTAATAACATTCAATTAATTCGATGATTTTGTACCTACTTCATGAACTCCTCTAGGGTTGGGTTGTGTTTGACTAGGAAACCTACCTTTTTCTCTCAAAGACTCATTTATAAGACTTACCTGGGTTTTTAACTCGGAAATAGCCTGACTATTTTCTTGTCCTATCTTGTTACTAGCTTGTAGACTTTGTTCTACTGATTGCTGAAATTTTGCAGTTTGCTGAGTTAACAAAACGAAAGACTCCTCTAGGCTTAGGATGTTCTTATTTGACTGATTCTGAAATTGAGCCTTTCCCGAAGGATTCTTTGTATAACTAAAACCCGGGAAAGCATTAGAATTACTAAACTAACCTTGATTCTGGCCCTTAGACCATGAAAGGTTCGGATGGTTTCTCCACCCCGGATTATAGGTTTCTGTATATGGGTCAAATTTCTGACGATTATCGAGTCTAGTGTTATTATAAAGAGCATTGGCTTGCTCTTTATTATTCTGGCCATCCCAAAAAGGCTCCAATCTACCACTAGTGTGACCCACTTCTAGAGCTTCTAACCTTTTAGCTATCGCTGCAATCTTGGCATTTGATTCATAGCCTCTTTCTACCCTATTAACGTTTCCTATGCTTAGAAGAATTGTTTTCTGGGGTTCCCTACTATTTTCCCATTGTTGCGTCTTTTCGGCGATTTCATTCAGAAATGTCATCGCCGCATCAACAGTTTGGTTCTCAAACCCACCTGGACACAGAGCTTCAACCGTGGATATTATGGAATAATCTAAACCCTCATAAAGGATCTGAACTAGCCTAACCTTTTCTAAACCATGGTGAGGACATTGTGTTAACAAATCATTGAACCTTTCCAAATACCTATACAAAGATTCTCCCTCTTGTTGTGAGAATGTGCAGATTTGCGTCCTAATAGACGATGTTTTATGCCTAGGGAAAAACTTATTGAAAAAGGCAGATGTAAGTTTTTCATATGTTTCGATTGACTCAGAAGTCAAACTATACAGCCACGATTTGGCTTTATCTTTCAGGGAAAAGGGAAATAACCTAAGTTTCAAAGCATCATCATCTAAGCCTCTAATTCTTAGGGTACTGCAAATTTCTTCAAAATCCCTAACATGGAAATAAGGATTTTCATTTTCATTCCCTAAAAAGATTGGGAGCATCTGTATAGTCCCAGGTCTAAGCTCATAATTGGCTTCTGTGTCAGCTAACTTAATACACGAGGGACGAGTGGTCCTAGTCGGATTCAACAAAGCTTTCAAAGTAGCCATTTCTGGTTCTATCGGAGTATTGGGGATTCTCTCCTCAGTAAAAGGAGTACGTTCAAAACAGGACTCTCCGAAAATCGGACCTTCTAGGTCAAGGTAATCGAGACGCTTTGAACTGCTAGGTTTTTCTTTAACAAATCTACCTAGGGCGTCTCTCTTACGTTCAGGCATACACACGAATTTCCTAAATTGGAAGGGTAAGCAATCGCAAAACAAGGACGACTCAACCAAATCAACCCTATTGATTTCTAGCAAACAAAAAGCATGATGGCTCCACTTAGATTATTTCTAGACCAACTTCTACTCTTCCAAGAGGCAACTGGGTACAATTTTAGCAAACCTCATAGGACGATCCGAATAAAGTAAGTCGAAGAGAAGTAGGAGAAGCTCAGAGGAGCTTTGATACCCCCACCTCTTTGGAAACGCTTCCCTGGGTTACAAGGAGGCTCTAATCGACTTATAGTAATCTTCCTGAACTTTGAGTTAGGCTAACAAGATACCCAATACGATCCTTTTGAACGACTTTCTTATAAGCTCGTTACCCTATCGGTCTCGTTCTAGTCAATATTTTAAGCTTGGGATCGCGTTTGGTATCGTTTTCCTAAAGCGGGCAAGAAGAGAATGGTGATGAAATCCGAACTCTTATCTTATATGGCCAGGCCTTGCCCTTTACTAGGAAAATAAATGTCTGTATTCAATTCCTCAGTATATATGCACTTTAAGGAAGACAGTAAACCCGCTGACAGGGGATTCGAGGGTGTTTAAAAGTTTACCTCCCGTACCAGACGGGCGAAGAACCGCTGTAGTCAACTCGGGCCACTGACTCCTGTGTCAATATGTGAACCCGAGGGGCCGAGACGATATCGTAATCGTCGTCCTTCCCTGCAAACAGTTTATATATTTAAGGATACCCTTCCGTAGGGTATATAAAAAATAAAAATAAAATAATGTCCAATGTCCCTAAAAAAAAAATATTACAAAAATAAAAATAAAACCCTAATTACAATTTCTAAAAATATAAAAAATATTAAAAAAATATAAAAAAATAACTTTAAAAAAATCTTCTTCTTCACTCCTTTGGATTCCTCTTTTCTTTCCTTTTTGGGCGATGCTTTCCTCTTATAGCACTTTTTCCTTTCCTTTTAGCCCTGCTCCAAATATGAAAAGAATAAAAAAAAAAACCAAACCAGTAAAAAAAGAACAAAAATAATAAAATAAATAAAAAATAAATCTAAAACCCTAAAAAGAAGTCCGCGTAGGCGGCGCCAAAAACTTGATGTGTTTTGTAGTTGTAGTAAAAAGAGGGATTCGATTCTCGAACTTGTGAAGGATAACTTTAGACTTAAATTCAAAACTAAATAGAAAAATCACTAAAAATTATAGCAAACACTGACAAAGTTGATATCAATATTAAAAGAACACTGAGGCTAAGATTCCACTATTTTTCCAAGTTCAAAGTGATTTAATCTAGTATTTATATTCATGCAATTTTCTCGTTCAATTTGATTCTAAACTATTGCAACATGTAGATTTTCAAAATAACAAGTGTAAATCCGAAGAATAAAACATCAAAAACCTAGGTCCAAGAATGCTCTATCAAAAGAAATAACAATTGCTCAATAAAAATCGCTCAAACAATTTTCAATCAAGGCAAATAATCATAAAATAATTGCAATAAAATAAATAAAATAGAATATACCACTTTTTGTTGGAAAAATAGCTTCCTCTATCGCCTCAGCAATGGGGTTTAGCTCCTCATATTAATCATAATCTCAAAATACATGTTTATGGCTCAAAAGTTTATTAAAAGGGAGAAAAGTGTTAAAACAGCGGATTCTGTAGTTGCTGAAGGTTTAAAACAGACGTCTGAGTCGTCGCTGAAGGGCTTCGGTGACTGCAGAAAGATGCAACCGTACCTCGTTGTCACTGAAAATAAATCTTCCTCTGCGACTGACTCTGTAGGTCTTATGTTCTTCGTGTTCTTCTTCGCAGCAGCAGCAGAAAAGTTTCTGTATCGACTTCAGTTGATTTTTTTTTTTGCTTCTCTAAGGCTCTAAACTTCTCCAAACTCTCCCAAATTGTTCGTACCCCTAAATATGACTCGAATCAACCTATATATAGCCACCAGACACAAAATTTCTCGAGTTAATCCACAAATATTCTCTGTTTTCTTTTAGCAAAAGTCTCGGCCTTTCTTCTTTTCTTTTACGCGTTTTAGATGTTTCCAACCTTCCCAAATCTTCTGAAAAGAATCCTATGAGACATATCTTCCCTTAACTACGCGTAACTTCCAACTATATCAGAAAAAATCCCTGTTTCGTCGAGATGAATGATATCCCTCCCTGTTTACTGAAGTCACGTGTAAAACTCCTCTTTTCTCGATTCAATTAGTGTTACCAACCCTGTTTTATCGTACACGATTGATGCCAGCTAAAATCCAAGACAAACTCCTCAAAAATCTCATCCAAAAATCGATCCAGAGAATCACGCAGGTGATGAGAATTTTCCCGCCTTTTTCGTTTTCAAAATGAAGGGGGTGACCTCCCCTTATCCAGAGCAGGAGTGCGAATAGCAAGTGGTCACCCCTTAGTAATTTGGGTGCCCCTTAGTAATTTTTCCCATGAGTGCAAAAACCACTTTTTGAGCCAAATTCGCCGCAAAAGCCCATTTTTCCAAAAACACCTACAAGAGATAAAATACCAAAATTAGTACAAAAATGGGTACTAACACTATACATAAAAGAGATGAAAATAGACACATAAATGCGTCTATCAAATACCCCCAAACTTATTATTTGCTAGTCCCGAGCAAATTCAAACAACAAAATAAAATCCTAACTCACTGTCGCAGGCATCGTCGATTGCACTTAGCATGTGCAACAAGCCTTTAAACCCCTAGGTGGCCCTAGCGGCCGAGTTATAGTCTCAGGAGGGTTTACCAAAGGTGTACCCACAAAACCTTTACTCCAGACCCTAGCTATCTACGCATACCTTTGGAATGCACTAAAGAACCTCCTTGGTTGGCATACTTATTGATTACGGGAGGAAGTACCCTAATGCGAAATTCCAATTGCTGTATATGAGTTTGCACTCAATTATACTAAAATCCATATAAAAGTGACAGAGCTCTACTCAGATAGTCGCACTATGGACATCAATATCCGGAATCAAACAAATCACATGAATAGATTAAGAAGATGGATATAGAAGTAGATGGTTGCGAATGGACTTTAATGCCAAGATGAACCTATGACCTAGTGGATTGAGATACTGGTCTGGACTAATATCGACACAACTGGCATATACAAGGGAACCAGTGGTCGACAATCTTAAGTCTACATCAACACAGCTGGTATATACAAGGAAACCAGTGGTCGACTTTATAATAAACCTTTATTTTTTTATTTTTTTAGCGACATGATTAGATCTATTGGATCCAAGGGCATGCTTCTTGTCAGCAGATTACATGGTAATTCCCGTGGATCCTGCATTCCACTCTTGTTTAGGCGACGGAGACAGGGAGAACACACACATATTGCTATCCAAGTGTTATTTATTCTGATTGGTCTAATTGGTCTGGTCTTTTTTTTTTTTTTTTTAGTAACTCAATCACTCTATTTCAACCCAGCAGACATCAACATAAAAATTTGAAAAAACAAAAACAGAAGTAATAAGATGATTCTGAGATACGGTGAAACTATCATGTTATTTCTAACACCTGAGCTCCGTGCTTTTATGAATAGACTCTTATAGACGTTTCCATCTAATCAGATTGGTTCCTCAACTCCTAAACCAAAATGCTTCCATCCACTTAGATTGGTTAGTGCCATCCTTAATAGGCATAAATTTCTAGGCTCTGGAGTTTATTTATTATAACAAAAAGTAACAAAAAGTTTCTACCCCACCCCCAAACTTAAATCTAACATTGTCCTCAATGTTTCTAATTACAGAACAATACCAAAAGTATAAATAACATGAGGAATCAGTAAAGAGAGAAGTCGGAAAGATAGTACCTGGGTGAAGTGGAATCAAAAACCTACAAAAATAATATATAACATAAAAATAGCCTCGATGGTCAATCAAGGTAAACAGGGTCCTCCAGAGGGACCTCCTCAACATCACCTATAGGAAAAGGCTCTAAAAAGGGCTTCAATCTCTGACCGTTAACCTTTGAAGAACTACTAGCGTCTGGTGTCTCAATTTCAATAGCGCCATGAGGAAAAACAGTACGGACCACAAAAGGACCGGTCCACCGAGAGCGCAACTTCCCGGGGAATAGATGCAAACGAGTGTCATACAGAAGAACTTTTTGACCTGGAGAAAATGACTTTCGTAAAATATTATTATCATGCACAAGTTTTATTTTGTTCTTATACTCCTTAGCACTATCGTATGCATCTCTACGAATCTCGTCCAACTCATTGAGCTGGAGCTTTCTGTGAGCTCCTTCCTTGTCAAGTGAAAAGTTTAGCTGCTTAATAGCCCAGTAGGATCTATGCTCTAACTCAACAGGTAGGTGACATTCCTTGCCAAAAACTAAACAATAGGGTGATCTCCAATGGGTGTCTTAAACGTAGTACGATAAGCCCATAAAGAATCAGTAAGCCTCGGCGACCAGTCTTTCCTATTAGGACTAATTGTTTTCTCTAGAATACGCTTAATTTCCCTATTGGAGACCTCTACCTGACCACTAGTCTGTGAGTGATATGGGGTAGCTACTTTATGGGTAATACCATATTGTTTCATTAAAAGAGCAAACGGTCTATTACAAAAGTGTGCACCTCCATCACTAATGATAGCTCGCGGCGTACCGAAACGTGTAAGTATATTCTCTTTCAAAAACTGGACTACGACCCTGTGGTCATTTGTTCTACATGGAACCGCCTCCACCCACTTAGACACATAGTCTACAGCGACAAGTATGTAAAGATAACCAAACGAATTAGGAAATGGGCCCATAAAATCAATGCCCCACACATCAAAGACCCCAATCACTAAAATAGGGTTCAAAGGCATCATATTTCTACGGGAAATGGTTCCTAACCTCTGGCAACGCTCACAAGAAATACAATGACTATGGGAGTCTTTAACAACGAAGGCCAGTAAAATCCACACTGCAATATCTTAGCAGCAGTCCACATGCATGTTCATGACAAAAGGAAATAATACTGGACTGGTCACTCTCAGGTATACATTTCCTAATAATCTGGTATGGACAATACTTAAACAGATAAGGATCGTCCCAAAAGAAAATCTTAACCTCGGCTAAAAACCTATAACGATCTTGTTTACCCCAATGTTGAGGCATTCGACCAGTAACAAGATAGTTCACTATATATGCATACCAAGGTGATTGGGAAACAGAGAATAATTGTTCATCAGGAAAGCTATCCCTTATATGAAGAGAATCATTAGAATGATCAACAACTAGCCTAGACAAGTGATCTGCTACTACATTTTCTGCCCCCTTTTTGTCTCTAATGTCTAGAGAAAATTCTTGCAACAAGAGGATCCATCTAATCAATCTAGGTTTCGTATCCTTCTTAGAAAAAAGGTATTTCAAAGCAGCATGATCGGTATAGATTACAACCTTAGAACCTAGTAGATAGGATCTAAACTTATCCAAGGCAAACACGATGGCTAACAGTTCATTCTCTATAGTTGTATAGTTCAGTTGGGCATCATTCAGAGTTTTGCTAGCATAGTAAATCACATGAAGTAATTTGTTTTCTCGCTGTCTTAACACAACGCCTATAGCATAATCTTAAGCATCACACATAATCTCAAAGGGTAGGTTCCAGTTAGGTGCCTGGACTATGGGGGCGGTAGTGAGTAAACTCTTAAGCTTCTCAAAAGCCTCTAAACACGCATCATCAAAGACAAACTTAACATCTTTTGCAAGCAAATTGCAAAGAGATCTAGAAATTAAGCTAAATTCCTTAATGAATCGACGATAAAATCCTGCATGCCCTAAGAATGACCTAATATCTTTTACGGTTTTTGGGACCTGTAAAGTCTTAATAAGATCAACTTTGGCTTTGGCTACCTCTATACCCTTAGAGGATACGATGTGCCCTAACACAATTCCTGATTTAACCATAAAATGGCATTTTTCCCAATTAAGCACTAAATTCTTTTCCTTACACCTAGTCAACACTAATGTCAAATGATGCAAGCACTCATCGAAAGATGAACCAAACATTGAAAAATCATCCATAAAGACCTCTAAAAACCGTTCTACCATATCAGAAAATATGCTCATCATGCAACGATGAAAGGTCGCAGGGGCATTACATAGCCCGAAAGGCATGCGTCTATACGCAAAGGTACCAAAGGGACAGGTAAAATTTGTTTTCTCTTGGTCTTCTGGGGCAATAACGATCTGATTATATCCGGAGTAGCCATCTAAGAAGCAATAATGACTATGTCCAGCTAATCGCTCTAGCATTTGGTCGATAAAAGGAAGGGGAAAGTGATCCTTCCTTGTGACCTTGTTCAACTTCCTATAGTCAATACAGACACGCCATCTCGTGGTCACTCGGGTTGGGATTAACTCGTTATTATCATTCTGGACTACAGTGATACCTGATTTCTTGGGGACAACCTGAACGGGGCTGACCCACTTACTGTCCGAAATTGGGTAGATAATACCCGCATCTAACAACTTAAGCACCTCTTTTCGAACTACCTCTTTCATGTTAGGGTTTAGTCGACATTGCATCTCCCTAGAAGGTTTGGAATCTTCCTCTAAATGAATCTGATGCATACACACAGTAGGACTTATACCCTTAATGTCTGCTATAGTCCACCCTAAAGCTTCCTTATTATCTTGAAGTACATTCACTAGCCTACTTTCCTGATCACTATCTAAATCGGAAGCTACAATCACAGGTAAAGTCTCAGATGGGCCTAAAAACACATACTTTAGAGTGTCGGGTAGTGGTTTAAGGTCCAACTTAGGAGGCTCTTCTAAAGAAGGAATTAAGGTAGTCTCAGAAACTGGTAATTGTTCGAACCTAGCTTTCCATCTATTAGTGTCTAACACAGGGGTAGAATCTAATAGGGCATTTACTTCTTCAATAGTGCTATCGTCGTCAAAATCTAAACCAAAATGGGATAGACAACTTTCTAATGGGTCTTCAGACAAAATGTTTGGTAATGACTCCTGAATTAAGGCTTCTATCATGTTCACTTCTTCAACACATGTGTCATCCAACTCATAAGGTAGCTTACTGACATTGAAAATATTCCTCTCCATAGTCATATTACCAAAGGACAAATTCATCACACCATTTCGACAGTTAATGATCGCATTAGACGTAGCTAAAAATGGGCGACCTAAAATCACA